>PVLD010022994.1:0-28253 GCA_004027595.1 Dinomys branickii | reverse complement strand
TTTCATTCCTTATTGCATGAATTTGAGATCTTTCCCTTCTTTTTTTGATAAGGTTGGCTAGGGGTTTATCAATTTTATTTACTCTTTCGAAGAACCAACTCTTTGATTCACTAATTTTTTGTAGAGTTTTCTTCATCTCAATTGCATTAATTTCTTCCCTGAGTTTTATAATCTCCTCCCTTCTTTGGGCTCTTCGTTTGGCTTGTTGCTCTTTTTCTAAGAGTTTGAGGTGTATCAATAGGTTATTTATTTGCTCTCTTTCTATTTTCTTTGTATATGATTTCATTGCTATAAATTTTCCTCTGAGGACTGCTTTCATTGCATCCCACAGATTCCGATAGGTTGTACTTGCGTTTTCATTTATTTGTAGGGAATTTTTAATTCCTTCTTTAACTTCTTGTGTGACCCATTGGTTATTCAGTAGGTTGTTGTCTAATTTCCAAGTGTTTATGCGGTTTTTGGAGTTCTCTTTGTCATTTATTTCCAATTTTATTGCATTGTGGTCCGATAATATGCATGGGATAATTTGAATTCTTTTGCATTTAGGTAGATATGCTCTATAGGCTAAAATGTGGTCTATTTTGGAGAAAGACCCATGTGCAGCTGAGAAAAATGTGTATTCTGAAGCTGTGGGTTGGAACACTCTGTATACATCTACTAAGTCCATCCGTTCACACTTTTGGTTCAAGTCTGTTATTTCTTTGCTGAGTTTCTGTCCGGTTGACCTGTCTGTTTGCGTCAGAGGGCTGTTTAGGTCCCCTATTACGATAGTGTTATTAGTTATTTGATTTTTTACGTCTGTCAAGATTTGACTTGTAAAGTTAGGTGCTCCATTGTTTGGTGCATAAATGTTTAGGATCGTTACCTCTTCCTCTTGTAGCTTTCCCCTAACTAGTATGTAGTGGCCTTCTTTATCTCTTTTGATTGTTTTTGCTTTGAAGTTTACATTGTTTGCAAACATAATAGCTACCCCTGCTTTTTTCTGGGGGTCTGTTGCATGGAGAATTGTTTTCCAACCTTTAACTTTCAACCTGTGGATTTCCTTTTGAGTAAAATGTGTTTCCTGTATACAGCATATCATTGGATTGTGTTCCTTAATCCAGTCTTCCAATCTTTTCCTTTTGACTTTTGAGTTGAGGCCATTTATATTAATGGTTATCATGGTTATATGTTGGCTTATTCTAGTCATGTTATTTATTTGAAGTTTTCCTTCTTTTGCTGACTGTTTAATTATTTGTTCTGTTTAGGGAGTTATTTCTATAGCTGTTCTTGGGATTCTGGTCTCTTTTTTCTCTGTCTAGAATATCTTTTAGTGCTTTTTCCAATGCTGGTTTGGCACTCATGAAGTTCTTCAGTTGTTCTTTGTCGTGGACATATTTTATTTCTCCATTGAATTTGAGGGATAATTTTGCAGGATACATCAGTGTGGGTTGGAAGTTGTTTTGTCTCAGAATCTGTAGTATCTCACTCCAAGCTCTTCTTGCTTTCATGGTTTCCGTTGAGAAATCTCTGTGATTCTGATGGGCTTTCCTTTATAGGTGATCTGTTTCCTTTCTCTGGCAGCTTTTAATATTGTGTTCTTTTGCTGGATATCTGGGATCTTGATTATTATATGCCTGTGTGTGTTTTTATTTGGATTATGGATCATTGGGGATCTATATGCCTCGCTTAACTGAACTTCAGTATCTTTTACCTTGTTTGGGAAATTTTCTGCTATTATTTCATCAAATATTCCTTTTACATCGTTCGTGAGATGTCCTGCT
Source organism: Dinomys branickii (assembly GCA_004027595.1). NCBI lineage: Eukaryota > Metazoa > Chordata > Mammalia > Rodentia > Dinomyidae > Dinomys > Dinomys branickii. Next base: position 26,490 of record PVLD010022994.1, on the reverse strand, counting down.
GTTTCACACACTCCTATAATTCGAATATTGTTATGTTTTGCCTCATCTTGCAGCTGTTGTTTTGACTTTTCTTGTTTCTTTGATGATATCATGAGATTCTTCCTTTCACGCTCATAAGCTGCCATGCTGTCTTCAAGTTCTGAAATTCTATCTTCGGTTTCATTTAAACGGTTTTGCATGCTTTCAGCATTAATTTTCAAATCCTGGCATTCTCTTTGGACCTGTTTCATTATTGGTAATTCATTCCTAAATTGTTCTTGTAACGTTTCCATTTGTTCCTATTTTCTTCTAGTCTTTTGTCTATTTCTTGTCTGTGTGAATGGAACATTTCTTCCATCATTGTTTTCAGCTCGTTTTTTATCTGAGAAATCATTGTGGGTATGTGGGTTATTCCTGCTTTAAGTTCTTTCATGGCCTGTTGGAGTTGTTTCATTTCGGATGCAATCGTTTCATAACTTGAAGTTATGAGGCTTCCTGGTTCCCCTGTATCTTCACATTCAAATCTTGTTCTGGGTGGGGTTGAGTTTTGAGACTGCGTTTTGTTCCTCTGTTTTCCCATTTTTGGGTATCAGATTCAAAACGTGGAGCTATAAATTCCCCAGGCAGTTCAGCAGGTAGAGGTCTGCTGCAGAGGCTGCTCCAATGATTCCTTCTCTTTGGGAGAATGTCCCTTAAGCTGTCTGCTGATATTTCTGGTTCTACTCCCTACCCCAAGACCCTGCCGGGGCGAATGAACAGCTCGCCATTCCAGGATTCTTGCAGGCAGGCCACTCTGGTGTTCCTCCCTGGGTGGAGCTCCTTCCCCTCTCACAAAACCCGTTGGGGCGCCTAGCTAGGTCTTCCCACCCGGGAGATCCCACCGACCTTCAAGCTGCTTTGATGTCTCTCGCTGGGCTGAGCTTCTTCCCGATTCAGGAAAACCCGGTTAGAGCGCGCACTTAACTCACCCTGTGATCGTGCAGACAGGAATGCCATTCAGATGTTTCTCCCTTGATGGAGCTTTTTCCCGACTCAGAAATCCCGCCGGTCGCTGTTGCTCCAGTTCGCGCAGCGCCGGCTGCGGGGGTGGGGTTCTGAGCGGGATCCCGGAACGCTGCTCAGTTTGGCGCAGTCTGTCCCAGTAGCGCGTTCTCTGAGTTTCCTCTGCTCCGATGCCTCCAACAAATCCTGGTTACAGCCGCCTCTGAGCCGGTCGGGTTCAGGAGCTGAAGCCGTTCTTCCCTCCGCACTCGCTCTCTCGGCTGTATGCGATTTGAACCCAGTTGCGGCCCAAGCGCAGCACCGATCCCTCGGGCGCCCAGCTCTCAGGATCCACCCACTTCTCGCCGTGCGGCTTGTCAGCCGGCCCTTTAATGCTCAGGCCGCGGAGAGCAGCCCGATCAGTTGGAATTTTGCATCGACGGACCGGGCAGCCGCGCGCAAAGGATCGGTCTCTGGGAGAGATTCCCTCTGCTGCTCACCTGGTCGCCATCTTCCCAGAAGTCCTCCTAACTGTTCGGGACTTCTATAATAAGTTATAACACACTGGGGTTCTTAACAAGCAGGACTTCACTTTCTCGCAATGTTGGAGATTAAACATCTGATTTCAAAGTGTGAATACCTGTTAATGCTTTCTCTTTCAGGTTGCTACTTGGCTTACAAAGGGTTGTCTTCTCTGTGTCTTCACATGGTCCTTCCTCTGTGACCAAATATCCTTTTCCACCAAGAACACTAGTAATACTGTATCTGTGTCCATCATAATGACCTCATTTTAATTATTTTTTGAAGACTGTCTCTAAAAGGTAGTAGCCCTACTGCAGTTAACTTCAACATAAAAACTATTGAGGAGCACAGCTCAGTCTACAATACCAGACTGCAAGAATTTGCTTGCTCCTATTTCAAGATCTAATTCTCCCTCATGAACAGAGTCAAATGATATCTTTTCACAAAGCAGGTTGTGTCACAAAGAAAGAACCCTCATTTTAAAGAAACCAGATCTTAAAAGGAAGTGAGCACCCTTTTCCTTTGTCTTGGAGGGAGACACTACCTATATTTTCTAACTCTCTCTTAAAGACACATCTTTAGAAGATAATTCTGAAAAAAGTCAGTTGATAATATTCTCTGCTTTCAAAAAGTATCAGAACTTGAAATACCCAAGAGAAATTTACCCCCAACAACACACAGTCGTTGTTTTTCTAACTTCTTTAGCTTCTAGTTAATGTTCCAGTGCATCTAGCATTTTATTAACTTTACCAAAGCTGAGACCAAATTCTTTTCTTTGAAATGTTCTTAAAATTCTTACTCAAAAGGACTCCAAGTAGCAGATTGAACTGCTTAGTGAATACTTGCAGCACCGACCTCATCCAGGACCTCAGACCTAACTAGTTGAAAAATAAGTTATAGGATCTAGGCTTATTTTGTGTATGAAGTATTACAGGTACCCTGAAGCATCCATCAATTCAATTGCTATAGGAATTAAACATTTCACAAAATCCATTTTAGGCCATAAGGACTCAGTCGAGTGCATACCTATCACAAAACCATCCTGATAGGTGAGTCAGGGCTGACTTGAATGTCTTCTAAGACTGAGAGGACTTCACTGACCACCTCTGCTGCAGTTAAACTGAAGCTCCTCATCAACTTTTCTAATTGGATGATGGGCGTTATAAGCAAGGCAGTCTACTCAGAGTACATAACTAATGAATCTTACCTTTCAGGGATACTTGCTGTGCATCTAAGGTCAGCCTTGTTTTAGTGTCTTCTCTATCACCATTGTCACTGAATATAAGATTTTCCCCTGATCCTTCCTCAGACTCCTGAAGATCCCTGAGTAAGGTACAAGTCCTCATGTTTTCAAAGGGAAGCATATGAGTGGCTGGCTAGCTGGCTTTCATCATGGAATTTTAATCTCCCTGATGCACACGAATTTTTGTTTTCCTTGGATCTCCCAAGAAAGACCAATGTTTATAGGAATGCACAATTAACAATGCCAACAATGCATACCCCAGCTGGCTGCTAGAACTTAGGCCCACTGTCAGCTAAAATTACTGAATCTAGTAGTCCTTTTTTTTTTGAGATAATGCCTAAGGCCATTCAGTCCTATTTTCCCAACAAGTTCACTCTTACCAGCTGGGGGTAAAGGAGGAGTGCTCTGGCCCACAGAGGGACTCAAAGCATCTAAGGGTATTTAGGACACGAAGATAAGTGGAGAATTTGGACAGGTGATTTACTTGGGGGGTGTCAGGACTGTAGAAATTTCCTACTACTTCCTACAAATTTCTCAGTGAGGTTAGGGAATACAGATCACATTCGCAGAGTTGTCTGGTGTGGGGATGGCAAATCACAGTCTTGTTAAATGTAAGCACTTACACTGATTTGAAAGAGCTTCCCAGGGATTATTTTTTCATCAAGAAGGCTCTAGCTGGCCATATATGGCACAGGCCTTCAATCCTAGCACTCATGTAGGCTGAGGGAAAAGAATCATGACTTTGAGCTTTAAAGAAAAGAAGAAAGTTTATATATATAAGCTAATTGTACTACTAATTTCTATTAGTTCAATGAAAGGAACAACTAGTGTTTATACTGGTTGATCAATCTTACATGTCTATATTTGGTAATCTGAGCAACTATTTTGAAGATAACAATATGCAATGTAAAAAAATTGTTAATTTCCTATCATCTTGTCTTAAAATTCTTTATTGTTTTTATTTTTTCATATGTTTAAAATTTTAAAAATAAAAAGATTTGTCATGTAGCATAGTTTGAAGGACCTGGCTTTGTTCCTCAGCACTGGGGGAAACAAAGGATTTAGCTCTAGAAGTGATCTGATGAGCAGTGGTCATTAACATCACTGCTCCTTCCCTCTTGAAATTGAAATAGACTTTTTCCAGGTATGTATGTTATTGTTTTCTTTCCAACACAGCAAAATCAGTGGCACAGTTCCAACAGTTATACATTCGACTTTATTCTAGCACCCTATTCACACTAGAAACTCTTCCTGAACAGTTGAGGTACAGGAAGATGCATGCGGGCCTTTTGATAAAATTTGCACTCTCATATCCCCCCTTTTTTCTGCATGGGCCTAGTAGGTTTTGAACACCATCCATGTGATTCAAGATGTATAAATGCAATAAGCAAATACATATGACTGAGCACAAATTGCCTGAGTCTCACTGAACCCTTTTGAGTATTGATGTGACCCTGTGGACACATAAATGTTTAACCTGGGCTAGTGTTTAAAGAAAAAAAAAAAAAAACCCTGTCATGCCCAAACTACTTCAGGGCATAATTCTAAATTTTTAAAATATGCCTATATGATTGTTCACTTCTTGTGTTCAATCATTAGACAGAAAATAGCCAAAGGAAAGGATTACATTTTACAGGACAGTCACATGAATAATGAAGCTGTGTGTTAAGGAACGTAGACAAAGAGGGAATGAAAGGATAGAGTCAGAAACCTCCATGACTCCTCTTCAGGTCACTCCAGTGTTTGACAATGCCAGAGGCCTTTGGATGGCAGGGCTGTCATAAATGCATCAAATATTTTGTTCTTTTTTTTTTTGGCGGTACTGGGGATTGAACTCAGGACCCTGCGCCTGCTAGGCAGGTGCTTATTCCACTGAGCTATATCCCCAGCCCCCAACATCAAATATTTTGACTGTGAAAGTCGTTCGGTAGATTTTTATGATGAGTGATACACCATTTTATGATTTAAATAGTAGGGAGAGCTAGAAATGTGATAGAGATTGATACCAATAGCCAGAATGGCGTGGCCAGGATCATCTGGTACTCTGAAATAGCAATACTGCAACCTGAAATATTACTCACAGATCTAAGGCATCCTGATGCTCACAGAATACTGTGAAATGTCTTGTATCAGGTTGGAGCTGTAATTTGTCTCTAGCACTTGCAGGCACAAATAGAGGTGTCTTTAATCTGTCTGTCTATAGTTCTGTCTAAGTGACAGATCAAACAGCTATGCCACTGGAAATAGTTTAAGAATCAATAACGATATAAAAATCTACTAAAGAAGACAACTTGTGTAACTATGAGAAGTCCTTGGATTATGAGCATTGAATGAAGTGGCCATGCTGATTTTTGCTTGTATGCAGCTGGCACAGAGATGAATGGTCACAAAAGCTGAGGAGGTACCACTAGGATTTTGCAGAGGCCAACTTTTAGTGAAACTGACATAGACATTTATGAGAACCTTTCTGCATTGAGGGCCCACTGATTCAGGAGCTGACTTTCTCATAAAAAGTCAAGTTGCCATGAGGTCAGCCTGGCTGCATTCTTGAATACACCACTTCCATTTGGCACAGCATTGTCTTGACTCTTTCCCAACTTACTAATCATGAAATCTGACTTGATGCACTTCAAAACTAGAATATCAGGATGGAGTCCCAAAGCCTCCAAGAAAAGACATTCAGTTTGAGAAGGAAAGTAATCATAGTTTCACAAATGGATTTCCTTAGTAGTTGTGGACTTTAATTATCAAGAGACTTTCCTCTGGTGCTTATAGAATCAGAGGTATAAACATAAAACTTCCAGATACTTACTATACACTCAGAGATGGAGTGTACACAGTAAGGAACCGAATCAGCCTGTTCAAGAGATCCATCAGCAGGATGTGTTTGCTTTCTTTCCCAGTAGGCAGTCCTTGGTCACCTGTGTTCTTGGAGCTGCATACTTTGAATTTCTTCCATTCTCTGTGTTTCCCAGCACACTTGAAATGGTATGCTGGCTTCCAGGACACTGAGCATAGTCCAGATCATTTTTCTCTTTAAAGCAACTGAAATATAACAGATAGGGGACATCAAATACAGGGAGGGGCCTGTCACAGCTTGAAGCATAACCAATTTAATTTGCAGTTTCCTACTTGGTCTTCAAGACTGATAGTCAAAAAAAAAAAAAAAAAAAAAGACTGATAGTCAGCTTGAGGCCTGAGGAGCCCTGAACTCAACAACTACATTCACACGCCTTTCTGGCTAGGAACATGGAACCTGTCCTTTGGCCCTTAGGCCTAATCAAACTTAAATCACTCAACTTCAATTTAGTAATTTCCATCTTAATCTGAGATACTTGCCTCCCAATTTCCATTAGGGTGGAGTTCTTGTTCAGTTCTACCATAAGAGAGAGTGGAAATCTGGAGATCTCCAGGACAGGGAGAGTGTATTCAGACTTTTTCTAGCCAATTACTGAGTCTCCCTTGGGTCACTTTTATATCACTGTAAACTGAATGGAGGGTAGAGTGAGTTCTCAAACTAGACAATGTTTAATCTGTGTGTTTTCATGATAATTGGAAAATTCTCCACATGCTTCCTTAGGACATTCATGAATCATTAAAAGATATCTCTGAGTTTTATTGCTACCTTGAATGAATCAGGTGCTGTCAGGATAGACTATAGGAGCTAAGTTGTCAAATAGCAGAGCTACTACCTATTTCTTTCAAAACCTGTACATTCTCCAAATGAGCCAAAGTTCTATTTCTCTATGTTTTTGTCCCATGCAATCATGAATTTCCCCTCATCTCAGTAACTGTGCTCTGACAGGAGTTGGTATACCCTGCCCACTAGGAAGAAATTTAAGCACTAGTCATTTCCAAAGCAGTAAACCTGAGACTAGCCACTAGATTAACCAGGAAGTCCTCTACCCAGGGGAGAAAGCAACAGAGAGGGCAGCAGCTTTTGTGCCTCCATTTAATGGGTCCTGTGGACTTCCTACATATCCCACTGATCAGTTCACTGCTTTCTCATCTCTTTACTCACATAAAGCCATGTTTTGATGCCATATGAAGGTCATCACCTAAACTGTCAAAACGGAATTAGATATTATCTTACTTTTAAGCTGAGAGGTTACCCTGCCACGGTCACTCTGATGCTGGCAGAAGATGTAAGTATCCACCATACAAGCTCTCCCTATGATAGCTCCCTGTGCCCTAAGCGCCACAGAGTTGCTGACAAAGGTCAAGTGACATCTCCGCATCCAGGGGACAGCATCACAGAAGAGCTCTGAGCTTGGGAGTAAAGAGCTTGTGGCAGTGAATATGTTGTTCTTTTGCATTTGGGGAAGGCATTACCTTTACCTTTGATGGCTGCATTCTATACAGAACTCTTTAAACAATTCAAAACAGGGGAAAGATAGTGCCTTCCCCACAAGGTGAGCACAAAGGTGAGAGATCCACACAGGCTGTTTTACAGCACTTTCTTTGTTGCTAGGAAGTAGCATGTAACCAAAATTTGACCTACAGACTAAAAGAAATGATGCAAGCAGTTTTCATTTAGGTCCTGGGAAAATATGAGTGTTCTTGTCTTACATGCTCCCCTCCATCTGTGCAAGGTTAGAACAAGATATAATAGTGCAAGCTACACTGTGGGACAGCTGCAGCTTTGCTGTAGACACAGGCACAGAAACCACATGGGGAGAAGGCCGCAGAGCTTCCCTGGAGGAAAAGTCACTGAATGACTCTTCTGTCACAGACAATGCCCCTCCCTAGACTGGCCCCTGCGCTTCTATTTTGTGTTCTCTGTGCATTTCAGCAGTTTATCTTTTGACTTCCTAATACAAGTATAATCCTACTTCAGAACATAATATGCAATCGTTACATTGGAAGAAAACTACCTATTTTAAAGTGGTATGGTCCTGGCAGTTTAAACTAATACACTGTAAATAAATTTCAAATTTTCAAACAATATTTTGTCAAAGAACCTATTAGACCAGGGAAACAGCATCAGAGAGGAAGGGGTGAGAGACCCTCACATAGTCACCCAAGTCATATCTTTGTGATCCACCCAAATATATGCAGAATTTGCTATACTAATCTTCTAGGCATACTTTGGTTTCTCTTCAGATCATATAAATCTTTCACCTTTTTTTAATCTGTTAGGCATTTTTTATGCCAATCCAATTGACATATTAGGATTAACCTTCACAGAAACAATGCATTTTTTCCTATTATATAGTCAATTGAATTTATTTCAAGAAAACCTAGAATATGTAAGAAAAAATTGACAAACAAAATCAGAACATACTTCCAAAATAAATATTTTAAAATTAGAAATAACCAAATTTCCTCATGGAAATAACATATAAAGTAAAAATATGTATAGATCAAGGACTATGTCAAATTTTTATACATTTTTGGGAAATAGTCAAACTAAGATGAGTTCATAATAACAATCGTCAATGTCATATGAACAGGCAAATAAATTTGAAATAAGAAAAAGGGAGCTTAATAAAATCTAATCTAGAATGACTTGAGAATAATCCAAAAACGTAGTAATTGAAGCTTCAGAAATAGAAACCTGAAATGAAATAAATTGCAGAGAGTCATTTTAGGTTAAAATGAGGAAGATTTAATAATTATAAATTAAGTTGCCTCAGAAAATAAAGTAGGAGTAATATAGAGTCAAATTATAGAAAAGTAGATGTGCATTCAATTTTAATACCTGGAGCAGAAGAAGATGCTTAATGTGTTAACTGAGTGATTGCCAAAGGCTGGTCCCCAAACTGCACCATCAGCCTCCTCTCAGAACTTCTCAGGAATGCAGATTCTCAAGCCTCACCTCAGACCTGCTCAGCTTGAGCTTCTGAGACTAGGAGAAAAGACAGCAATCTGCTTAACTAAGCTCTTCTTTACTTCTGGCACATACTAAAGTTTAACAACTTGTCTAAAGTATTTCATGCTATATACAAAGGGAAGTATATGGCATTTATTTTTCTTTTTCCATGTTATATGCCATTCTTTCCATTTCTTTTCTCAGTTTGTTATACACTAAAATATTTTTTTCAAAAATAAAGAAATTGATGTCATCACTACTATTGCTTCTGAAAACACCAGTTCTGTTGCTATTGTGACAGTTAATTTTAGCGTGATTGGATTAAGAAGTTCTGGAAGTGGTGATTGATCATGGAACTACTACCTCATCAGTGGATTAAACTGCTAAAGTTCATAACACCCTGTGAGGAGCAGGGCTGGTTAGAGGAAGTGGGCACAGGGAGAGTTCCTATGGAAGGTGCTTCTCTCCCTGATTCTCTTCTTTTTGCTCCATCATGATGTTCTCACCTTTGAGTCAGCAACCCTGGATTGAAGCCCCTGAGTCTATGAGTCAAATTCATCCTCTCCCCTTCTAAATTGTGCTGTCAAGTGCTCTTTCCTAGAAATAGAACAGAATACAATAGAGGGAATAATTTCATTCTTAAAAAATAAGTTTAAGGCTTATATAATAAGCCTTATAAGTGAAGGATCAAGAGCCTGTAGTCAGCTTTTGCTGGGCGCTGGAGATGTCCTCATGACAGATGACACTGTCAGGAGCCCCATGAAGAGATCACATAGGAGGACAGGAAATGAGAAAATGACTTAGGGACCAGGTTTATCATTTTAGAGCAACTTGCTCTCACAAAAGCAAACCCGATCTGTGAGACCACTATTAGTTCCTTCTGAGGGCAGCACCCACAAAGATTTAGCCTTCTCCTTTGAGACCCCATTTCTCCTTTTTGGGGGGATAGCACAGTTGAATTTATTGGGGCTTTGTTCTTTATTACCAAGGCAATTAAAAAATATAACATAGACAAAAACAAAACAAAGCAAAAACAATAAAAATGATACAAAGTCTCAAAACAAAATAAGAATTAACAGTCATTCTTATATTACATACTGTTCTGTTCAAAGAAGTTGTTCCAATTACCAGATATAAGAATGCAAGATTGACCAAACCATTAAAGAGAATAAAAAATAGTGAACTCAAAACTGGAAAAGATACAGAGTGTCACCAAACAGGATGGTAGGAACTGACCAATGGTTGTCATAGTGCATTTTGTTGTACTCAAATTAGTTGCTCAGATCACCAGATGTCATCGTCAGCATGAAAGATTGGTCAAAAACAATTTAAGCATTAACTGTGTCTCTCAACAAACCACAAGACATCAGCAGTAGAATTACCCCAGCAATTTTTCTTTATACATATATATTTTTCTATTCCTCCTTTCTTTGTTTTTCTTCTTTCCCTCATCCCCGTTATTCCTTCCTTTGAGCAATTTCTTTTCCTTTCATAATATCTGTTGTACATTTTGGGTTTTATTTACTCCTTCAGGTACTTACACTAGGGAGACAGAGACCCTATTTCTTAGAGAGTCCATCACCACTTAACATCAAGAGGATCAAGAGGATCAAGCTTTCAATTTATGAAATTTTGGGAATTATACATAAATCATATCCAAAGTGTATCACCCTATCAATTGTAACTTCGTAAAGTTGGAGATTTACTTTGTATTCTCAAAATATTGACTTTTAATCAGTGTATATTTCCCTTATGGGAAATTTAAACTTCAAATAAATAAGTGTATGAAGAAGTGAATAGAAAAAATAAATAGCAAATTATTAATGTTAAATTTCTATCCACGAGTCCTATCATATATGTTACTTTTAAATACATTGAATAGCACTAATGGATCAACACCAATTGGTTTTCCTGTCCATGTTTTACAATATTTAATTGCTCAGAAAATTATTTTAAAAATCAAGAGTTTTTTCCCAATTACATTCACAGGTAGTAATTCTGAATTTGGTTTGCGATGACTACAAATTTTGTATATTTGATTGGTATATTTATTGCAAGCATTTGGCTTTTACTCTTGTCTTTAGTAAATTAATTTTCAGAAGTTAATCTCAAACATAGTTCCTAGCAAGATTTTTTCCATGGTTCAGTGGTTTGCCAGCACAAAATATTAGCAATAAGCCTAGGGACTTCTTAATCTGAAACAAAACAAACAAAAACAGTGGCCTGAGAAAAACAAACTGCTCTGTTATGATAGTTGCTATGGATACTAAGCTCCTTCGCAGATTTGGGCTGAGTGTATGACTATAAAATATTAGCCATTTGATTAACTTGTGATTTTACTCAAAAGTGTTGTAATCACAAGTTTTGTACATTCTACCATAGATGAATATATTTACATTCACAGATAAAACAGCTTTGAGAAGAAAGTCTCTCTGATTTGCAATTTCCTTGGAAATGTGTCTAGAATATATGAAACTGTAAGGAATAAATCACATTCATAAATGCCTAGTCAACGTTTCCTTTAGTATTTTTGAAGAAGAAAAAAGAATAACCTTAAAGAAACCTTGTATTACACCTTAGAAAAGTGGTTTAGATGCAAGAATTATTGTCAGGATTTTAAGAACATTATCAGCAAAAAGTTTTATAATCCACAAGTTTACTATAAGTGAAATTTATATTTCATCAGTTTTAGAGTATTGCTGGTAAACCATTTACAATTTTATTTTCTATATCTCAAGCAATATATTATTTCCTTTCATCTTTTATTATTAAAATATATTAGTATATAGACAGTTATATTAATAGTGTAATAGTTTTAGTTTCAACTGTGTAAACTTTCTATTGCCAAAGAGCAAGCACACATGAGATGTGAGTGGTTTCACAGAAATGTAATGTCCTCCTGTGCATCTGACTGCACTGCTTTCTTTCCCTTCTGAGACCCCCGTTTTTCATTTACAAATCTACTTTCTCTAACAAAGAGAACTATTACTTAATAGATTTCAGTCTTTCAAATCAGATTCATAGCAAACCTAAAGCTTTTCCCATGTCTCCAACTTCATCCTAATATTTAACTACAGATAAACCTATCTGTACAGTTACGTATTGTGATCTTCTCCTAGTGAGTTACCTATTGTGATCTTCTCCTTGTCGGTGAGCTATTTCCTGCATCGTGTTCAAACTTTTAATTTTCTTTTAGGTCTTTCTTCTTCCATGTGCTTCACATTAAATTCCCTATCTTGTTGCTGTGCCAAAGAGGACTGCACTTGCCTATTTGGTGTTTGAAGAATTACTACATAAAAAGAACTTTTTCCCATCATTGCTTTTTATCTACCTTATACACTAAATACATAAAATATTAGAAAATTGCACTTCTTTGCAGATAAGTCTCAGAACCTCAGACTGAAAAATAATTAGCTCAGAAGAAAAAACAAATTACTTATTTAAACTAATTTTTTTAAAGTGAGGGTTGAACTCAGATATTACATCATATCTTTGAGGTACATCCTTGGTGGTTTTTTTCATTTTCTTTGCCTTTTCTAAAAGTTTTATTTTGACACAGGATCTCACTAAGTTGCTCAATTGCCTAACCTTAGTTTGAACTTGGCCTCAGCCTCCTAGAGTGCTAGGGTGATAAGCATGTACCACCACGCTGAGTTTTCTTGCATTTTCTAGAGTTAAACAATTTTGTAGTTCTGGATACACCAAAGGAATATTTTAAAGTAAGTTTTTATATTATTTTGATATATTTTAGTGCCAACTGGAAAATATAATGGAGATATGTCATGAGTCTAAAATAAAATGAAAATTAATTAACTATAGCCTTTTAATATTAAATTGAAGCATTTCAAAAAGAGGAAAAATAGGCAAATTATCAATTATAATGTAAACTTTGAAGAAATTTTATATTCTTTAGGCCTAGCTTCTAACTAAAATGTACCTTCTCCCAATTTGGGATTTCTTCCAAGCCTAAATGTATTACAGTAGTGTCTTGCCTGAGACAATGAGAAATGACATTTTATTTCCATTATAAAACACACTGATACATTTAGATAATATCCAAAATGATTGATTTTAGGACTTCACATGAGTTTTGGTGTGTGTGTGTGTGTGCGCATGTGTGCGTGAGAGAGATTGCTTATGAGTCACTTAATTTTACCATTAAGTATGTATTTCTTGCTAACGTATAATATTCAAAGTAAGCAAAACAATATTCTGCTAATCTGCATGCACAAATGCCCATCTTCCAAACACAGCTTTACAAATGTTTTTTTTTTTCTGTGCCTAAAATACTACTGTCTCTCTCCCAATAAACTAAGTCTGCAATTATACTATATACTATAGGCCATGCTATATCATGTCCAGCAAAATGATTATTAAATCCACAATATACTCAATAGGCAACACCAAGATAGAACTATATAATCATGATACAAAGTTTTATTTTGAAAGGCAAAAACAAACAGCAAATAGTAGTTACAGATCCAGTATGCAATATGCTCTTGATAAATTTGTCTTTTCTGAATCTTTCCTATTAATAAGAGACAATTTCAAACACTTAATCCTTTGATCAATATGTCTGCCTTCTCTAAATTGTGTTCCAAATGCAGAAGCGAGAGCTCTGGGATCACAGTGAGTGCTGAGGAAGAGTGGGGTCATCAGCTACTTTCAACACTGTGAAGCTGAGCACTAGATCAAGCTTTATTTCTGATTCAACATTTTTACAGTGGGATCCTAGTCTTAATCTGACTCATCGTTCCTGTCTATATTGAAAGAGAAACTTCAGAATGAGCTCTTAGAAGAGTTTCTTGCATAAATTAAGTGATTAATGAATTTTTGTAATTATTTTTCCCACTATTCATTTATCTTCAAAGGGTCCTCATTATGGAGGACTCTTCAAGTCACTTGTAATTATGTACTTGGTATTGTTGATCTGCTGATTTTAATTTCTTAGACCAACAGTGAGAAATCATTGAGAACTTCTGATCATGGTAAATAATTTGTGTGAAACACAATAAATTCAATAGAAAATGCAAAAGGAATTTTTCCAAATCACTTTTGGAGGCATTAGAGAGATGATACTACAATGAAGAATTATGGGCCTAAGATTTAAGATAGGAAAATCCACAAAAAAGCCTCTCTTTGCAATCATTTTTTTCCACTCTCAACTAAATCTTGCAAAGCAAACTGGAAAGCCTCTGATGGTAACCAGAAATTTTAATATATCCATGAGCCAAATGGGACCACAACAAGGGTAAGCTCTCTGAAACAAGGGGTTTGAGCTCATTTACCTTCCACTAACTATACTACAACTCTCAAGTGCTAAACTATATTACCAAGTTAAAGAATTACTATTACCAAATTTCAATAGAATTTGAACATTAAGGTTTTAGAAACATTGACAACGTATTTATATATTGTTGAATTTTATTTAAAAATTACTACAGCAATTTACTATTTTACTTATTTTTAAAACAAGGCATTTACACAATGAAATAAGTTTGGCAAGGGGAAATTGACAGAAGAAACCCATAAATCACTTGAAAATCTAACATATAATTCACCAGTAATATAAAATAAATATGAACCTATTTTTCTGGTTTTCCTTGTTTTAATTACACCTAATTTTAAAATCCTGGGAAAAAAAACACTTATAGTACACTTTTCAGTTTGTTGCTTGCTGTTGACTTATTAGATTAAGTGATGAAATCTGATTTTAAACTGTTTTATAAAGAATCTTTGCTATAAATAAGGCATAACTTGAAACTAACTTAAAATGAAAGTATGAAACAATTTGCTTTCATTTGGATATGGCCTCTCTTTGGAAGGATTATGTGGTGTTAGCTTGCTCCCCACTGTGGCAGTGTGGATGGGATGATTAGGGCATAGTGAGAGGTATTAGGTCACAGTGTGATCACCCTTGCAAGGAATTAATGTTCATTGCAAGAGACTGGGTTATGTCTCACAGAACATCATTAAATACTGCAAGTCTTGGTTGTTATAAAGCACAGTGACCTAACATTTAGCCTCTTCTGTACAGGTTGCTTGCCATTCACACATGCAGTTCAGCCATGAGATGCCATCATCAGGATGTGACACAGCACGGAGCAGTCACCAGATAGGTCTACCAGAGCTTAAAACTTTTAGCTGCAAAATTATGAGCTAACATGAACTTTTTTCCTTTTTTCCTTCCCAATCTTGAGTGTTTTGCTACGGCAATTAAAAATGGATTTAAGAAAACAATTGATAACAAATTTGATGATAATTATCTATCTTTTACTTAGATGATCACATTTAAAGATAGTCCTAATATTTGCAAAAGCAAATACATAAAAGCAAATTCAAATAATAAACAAAATCATTCTAGGACTATCACAAAGATAAAAATTAGGATGTTTTTGATACTCAAGAAAGCCTTTATATAGTTTTCATAAAAGAAATAGAAGAAAATACACTAAAAGCTACATATATTTTCCAAAATTGAATCCACAATATTGAGACTTTACCACTTCACCAGAGCAAATAATTAAACAAATGCATTAATTGGAGCTTGAATGTCACAGACGAACAGGAAATATGATGAATTATTATCACAGATCACAAATACAGCAAACATTATTTGCTAAGAATCATTATATAGAACACAACTAACACTTTGGAATTGCCTCCAATTATATGTAAATCATGTCATATTTAATACTCAGTGTTTCACATGAAGTTGTGAAGAAGTGCCTCCCTAAGAAATTATAAATGTATGACGTGGAAAGGGTTTTTGATATGAATAAACTATTAAGAAATAGAATTTCCAGGTGTTTTCTTGAAGTCATTTTCCTATAACTAATATTTTGGCTCATATATGATAGCATTATTCAATGCACTTAACCAAAAGTAAAGACTCCAGATACATGTTTCCCAGATTCAGCAATTTTGTTAAATCTTTTTCCATTCCATCACTGCAACCTCTTTCTTAATAGTCATTTAGAGTAAACTCCTTGGGAGAGTTTAATCCTGGTACATTTCCACTTAAGAATTTAGTGACAAATCTATAGGGACAACGTGGCACCCTTGGAATTAAGCACAAAAAGTGATAAGAAAATTTCAGTAGTCTTTTATTGCCTTCATGCTGACAGTTTCTAGTACTTTTAAAACATTAGAACATCCAACTCAAGATTTTTTCTGCAGTTAAGGAAGAAAAGCATGAGGCAATATCAGAATCGAAAATTCTGCCTCCATTTTCCGCACATAGTATATTGCTAGAAGCTTTTAAATTCAGCAAACTCTAGTAAGTAAGACCATGCAGAAATAAGATTTTATTTGTACCCTACATATCTGGACTGAATGAATCCCTGAAACAATATGGTGTTACTTTGACCTCCTATCATAAAAGAGGTTTTTTTGGAATGGGCAAATATTTTTTATAAAGCTTGAAAAGAACACAAAAAAAATAGAACTTTATCGAACTTAAAGACTTCTGAAAACAAAAGAAAAAACCGAAGGATGAGACACATATAGGATGGGAGAAAATATATGCAAACAGTACATCAAACATGAGTTAACAGCTAGAATATATAAGGAACTCAATTACATACCAAAACCAGATAATATGATTTTATTTTTATCCTGGAATACTTTATTCATTTATTTTCTTTTTTTATATTAAGGAGAAAAAAATAAAAAAATAACAAGAAAGACAAAAACAAAACAAAAAAAAAAAATAAAAAGGTACAGGAGTTCAAAACAAGATGATAGAAATTAACAATGGTTATTACATTACATGTTGTTATCTTCTATGAAGCTGCTCAAATTACCAGATGTAAGAATGCAAGATTGATCAAAGCATTTGCCTGGGTTACTTTTCTCTCATTGCTGAGACAAAATACCTGACACTCAAAATTAAGGAAGGAAAGGTTTATTTAGCTCACAGTCTATGGAGGTTTCAGTCCATATTTGGCTGGCTCCAAGGCAGGATGGCACATGGCACAGGGCAACATTTCATGTTGGTGGAAGATAGCAAAGCAAAAAGAGCAAAAAGGGAGGAGTGGCTGAAAGCTGCCTCTTTCCCTCCTGTACATTGTATGCAAACTACTCACCCCAGGGCAGGTGCAGCACTCACATCCATAATCCAAACACTGAACCATGAATCAATCATAAACTCTAAAAGCCTGCCCTTGACTGCATGAGGATTTGGGGGCTCATGCACATGGAAACCATAACACCATTAATGAGAATAAAAGGTAATAAGAAAAATTAGAAATGATACAGAGCTTCACTAAACAAAATGGTAGGAATTTAATAATAGTTGTTATAGCACATTATTGTCTTCAAAGTAGTTGTTCACATAACCAGATATAACCGTGCAAAACTGGTCAAAAAAATTTAAGCATTAACTGTTTCTTTCAATAAACCAAAGACATCAGCAGTAGAATTACCTCAGCTATCCTTGTATGTATGTGTATGTATACATATTCCCTTCCTTTTTACTTTCTTTTCTCCTCTCCTCATCCATGTTTTTCTTACCCTTTGAGCAGTGTCTTTCCTTTTTATACTATCTATTGTACTTTTTTGAGTTTTATTCACTCTTTAAGGTTTTTACACTAGGGAGATAATGCTATGCTTACACATGTGGGTTTGATTTAATTTTACTTACGAATATGGTCTCTAGTTACAGCCATTCAACTTTAAAACCCTCAAACATATTTTTTATAGCTGAGTAATATTCCATTATATAAATATACCACATCTTTTTATCCATTCCTCTATTGATGGGCATTTGGCTTGTTTCCAAGATTTAGCTATGATAAACTGGGCTGTATAAACATGGGTGCACATATATTGCCATGGTATGGTGTTTTCAGTCTTTCTAAAAAGATGTTCAGAAGGAGAATAGCTAGCTAAAGTGGGACCTCTCATCTTAGTTTTATGAGGAATCTCCACATTGATTTCCCCAGTGGTTGCGCCAGCCTACAGTCTCACAACCAGTGGAAAAGTGTTCCATTTTCCCCCACAGTTCCTCCAGCATTTGTTGTTGGTTGAATTTTTGATGATAACCAGAGTGAGATGGAATCTTAGTATTGCTTAAATTTGTATTTCTTCATTGACCAATGATGTTGAACATTTTTTCATATATTTACTTGCCATTTGTATTTCTTCATCCGAGAAGTGTGTATTCATCTCAGATGCCCATTTTTGGATTGGATCTCTGAATTTTAGGGGACAGATTATTTTTAATTCTTTATGGTTTAGATAGAAGTCCTTTGTTAGCAGGACAGTTGGCTAAAATTTTTTCCAAATTCATGGGTTTCCTTTTTACATTGTTGATGATTTCTTTTGAAGTGCAAATATTTTCAATAAGATGAGACTATAGTTGTTGATTATTTGAAGTATTTCCCATGCACTTAGGGTTTTGTTCATGAACTCTCTGCCTGGCCCTATGTCTTCAACATTTTGACCTACTTCCTCTTCAAGTATATTTAGTGTTTCTATTTGAATAATCAGATCTTTGATCCATTTTAACTTTAGTTTAGTGCATGGTGATAGAAAAGGGTCTAGTTTTAATTTTCAGCATGTGGAAAGCCAGTTTTTCCAGCACCATTTATTAAAGAGGCTATCTTTCTTCCAATGAAAATGTTTAGTGCCTTTGTCAAAGATAAGTTGGCTGAGAGTGTTTGTAGTTGTGTTTACATCTTCTAATCTGTCTCATTTATCCTCAGGTCTGCTTTTTGAACAATACCATGCTGATTTTATCACAGTAGTTTTGTAATATAATTTCAAGTCAGGGATTGTGATGCCTCCTGCTTTTCCTTTGTTGCCTAGGATTGCCTTTGCTAATCGAGGTCTCTGCTATATCCAGATGAATTTTAGAAATGTTTTCTCAAGATCTATGAGGTACTCTAATGCTATTCTTATTGGGACTGCATTGAATTTGTATTCTTCCTATCCATGAACAAGGAATACATTTCCATTTTCTGAAATCCTCTGTAATCTATTTTTTTCAGAGTATTGTAATTTTTAATGTATAGGTCTTTACTTCCTTTGTTACACTGATTCCTAAGTGTTTCATTTTTTCATAAGCTTTGTGGAAGGTGTCGTTTCCCTAGTTTGTCTCTCAGTGTGTTGTTTGTGTACAGGAATGCTATTGATTTTTGAGTGTTAACTCTGTATCCAGCTTTGCTACTTTATCTGCTAATTAAATCTATAAGCCTTTTGGTAGAGTTTTGAGGGTTTTCTATGTAGAGTATCATGTCATCTGCTAAGAATGATAATTTCAGTTCTTTTCCTATCTTTATTCCTCTCTCTTGTCTGATTGTTCTGGCTAATATTTCCAGGACTATATTGAGTAGGAGTGGTGATAGTGGACTTCCTTGTCTTGTTTCTGATTTTAAAGTGAAAGCTTTTTGCTTTTGTCCATTTTGTATGATGTTGGCTGTTGGATTCTCATAGATGGCTTTTATCAGAGTAAGGCAAAGATTATCTATTCCAATTTTCTGTAGAGTGTTTACCATGAATGAATGTTGGACTTTATGAAAAGCTTTTCTACATGTATCAAGATGCTCATGTGATTTTTGTCTTTGGCTGTATTGATTTGGTGTATTATATCAATTGATTTGTATATATTGAACCATCCCTTCATTCCTGGGATGAATCCCACTTGACTGTAAGGTATAGTACTCTTGGTGATTTGCTATACTATGTTTGCTAATAATTTACTGAGAATTTTTGCATCTATCTTCATTAAGGAGATTGTCTTGTACTTCTCTTTTTTGGTTGGTTCTTTCTCTGGTTTTGGTATCAGCTTTATACTTGCCTCTAAAAATGAGTTAGGGAGAATTCCTTCTCTGTCAGTTTCATTAAAGAGTTTGAGAAGTAGTGGTCTTAGATCTTCTCTAAATTTCTTGCAGCTTTCAGCTGTGAATCCATCAAGTCTTTGGATTTTCTCTATTGGTAAGTTTTTATTACATTTTTTATTTCATTGGCTAATATTGAGTTTTTCAGGATTTTTCTATCTTCTTGATTCAGCTTTGGTAATTCATATGTATCTAAGAATCTCTCCATTTCCTCTGTGTTTTCTAGCCCATGAGAGTAAAGATTTTTGAAGTAGGTATTGATGGTCTTCTAAATTTCTACAAGATCTGTAGTGATTTCATTCTTTTCATTTCTCATTGCATGGATTTGAGTTTTTTCTTTCCTCTTTTGATCAGGTTGACTAGGGTTTTATCAATTTTATTTGTTCTTTGTAAGAACCAACTCTTTGTAATTGCACTGATTTCTATTCTGATCTTTATAATTTCCTACCTTCTTTCAGCTTTGGGCTTGACTTGCTCTTCTTTTTATAGAAGTTTGAGGCGCAGCATGAGGTTGTTTATTTGTGCTGATCCTATTTTTCTGATGTGGAAATCACTGCGATAAATTTCCTTCAGAGGATGACTTTCATTGTGTCCCACAATTTCTGGTAAGTTGTGTCTGCATTTTCATTTGATTGTGAACATTATTTAATTTCTTCTTTAATTTTATCTGTGACCGAATGGTTATACAGTAGGGTGTCATTTAATTTCCATGTGTTTATTTATGGAGTTTTTGTGATTTCTTTGTCAATAATTTCCAATTTCATTGCATTGTGGTCTAATAGTAGGCCTGGGATAATTTCAATTCCTTTGCATTTACTTAGGCATGTTCTATGCACTAGCATATGGTCTATTTCAGAGAACATCCTGTGTGCAGCTGAGAAGAGTATGTATTCTGATGTTGTTAGGTGGAACACTCTGTAAATGTCTACTAAGTCCATTTGTTAACAAGTTTGGTTTAGTTCTGCTATTTCTTCGTTGATTTTTTTGTCTAGTTGATCTATCTTTTTTGTGACAACAGGGTGTTAAAATCCGTGGTTATGATTGTGTTACTGCTCATCTGATTTTTCATATAGTTGGGTGCATGGATATTTATGATTGTCATGTTTTCCTCTTACGTTTTTCCCTTAACAAAAATGCATTGACCTTATTTATCTCTTTTGATCATTCTTGGTTTGAAGTTCACATTGTCTGCAAACAGAATAGCTACCCCAGCTTTTTTCTGGGTTCCTGTTACATGGAGTATTCATTTCCATCCTTTTACTTTCAGTCTATGAATCTCCTTTTTAGTTAAATGCAGGTTTTTTGATTCAGTATATTGTTGGATTTTGTTTGTTGATCCTCTTTGCCAGTCTGCTTCTTTTAATTAGTGAATTGAGGCCAGTTACATCATAGTTGTAACTGGTATTTATTTGCTTAGTTTTCTCATAATATTTTTCTGTTGTTGCTTCCCTACTTTTTCCCTGTTTCCTTATTTGCTTTTTTGGTGGTTTCTTTTTATAGTTGTTCCTAAAATTGTGGTTATTTTTATCTCTTTGTGAAATATCTTTTAGCACTCTTTGTAGGCGTGGGTTTGCACTCATGAATTTCTTCAGTTGTTCCTTGTCATGGAAAAATTGTATTTCAGCATTAACTTTGAGGGATAGTTTTATAGGGTACATCAATCAGTCTGGCTTGGAAGTTTTTCTTTCAGGAAGAGAAATACTTCACTACAAGATCTTCTTGCTAGTTTATATTGAGAAATCTGTTATGATTCTGTTTGGCTTTCCTTGAAGGTGATCCATTTCTTTTCTCTATCAGTTTTTAATATTGTTCTTTTGCTGAATTTCTGGGATCTTGATTATGTCTGTGTGTGGATTTATTTTGGTTATGGCTAATTGGAGTTTTATATGTTTCACTTAATTGTATGTCAGATTCTTTTCCACACTGTGGAAATTTTCTGCTATTACTTCTGCAACTAATCTTTATGTCATTTGTGTTGACTGCTACTATTTAATTGACACCTACTGTTCTTACATTGTTTCTCTTTACATTATCTTGCAGATGTTGAATTGTTATTTTCTGGTTCCTGGTATTTTTAAAAGATCTTTTCATTCGTGATCATTAGCTGCAATGCTGTGTTCATGTTCTGAAAATCTATCTTCAGCTTCATGCCAGCAATTTTGTCAGCTTTTGATGGAATTTTTTAATTTCTTTGTATCTCTTTGAATCTCATGCATTCTAATTCTTTCCTATATTGTTCATTCAAGCTTTCCATTATTTTTCTGTGCTCCTCTATTTTTTCTTGATGTCTTCTTTATATATGCTGAGCAATTCTTTCATTATTATTGTCATTTTTTTATCTGAGAGATTATTTCTAATCTGATGTCTAATATGGCCAGATGGACTTATTTCTTTACTTCAGTTGCAACCAGTTCAGACATTTCATGTGTATAACTTCCAAGATAGTCTATATTAATGTCTCCTGGAGTTGTTCTGTGTGGTGTGGAGATCTGATATTGCATTTTGTTCCTTTGTTTTTTCACTTTTGAAGATCCTGAGGATCCTCTGGGTTCAGCATGGCTCCTACGAAGGTGTGCAGGGGAAGAGTACAGTCACTGAGGCTCATAAATCTTTCTGGGGCTCAGAGTTACTCTAGTGCTGGTTGGCTCAGGGGCATGGTGCAATCACCAAGGCTCCTGAAGCTGTCCAGGGCTCAGCGTCACTCTTGTGAAGGTGTAGAGGGGATGAGGTGTGGTCACCAATGCTTTATAGGCTGTGTGCAGCTCAGCATGTTTCCTGCCTCTTTAGGTGGCAGGGTGCAGTCTATGAGGTTCCTGAAGCTGTCTGCAGCTCATCACAGCTCATATGCTGTTCATCAGGGGTGGGGCACTGTTACTAAGGCTCCAAAAGCTGTCCAATGGTCAGTGTGGTTCCTGTGCCAGTATAGAAGGGTGAGGCAGGGTCACCAAGGCTCCCAAAGATGTCTGAGGATCAGTGTAGCTCCCCTATGGTCTTATATACAGTAAGTCACTAGGCACAAGCCCAGTTGTCTTCACCAACCTTTGGCCAACCCCTAGATTTTATATTCTAATTCTAGAAAATAGAGAATGGGCCATCTATACACTATAAAAATATGAATTCTAATTCTACACATATTCCCATCCTAAATTATGTAAAAACTAATCTTTGATATTGCCAAAATCCTATAAAACAAGAAATAACATAATCCCAAAGACAAAGTTATTTTTGAAAACTGACTTGATTGACTAACAATACAAATACAAAATGGTATATCAATAGACTATTATAATCTGGAATCATGTGAGAAGAAAAACTTAAAATAGAGTTTCATCTTCAGAAAATTTAGGGCAAGGTTTATGACCTACTAAAATGAAGCACTCAACTACTCAATTGAAAACAGAAGAAAATGTGCTATTAAAATTTTTGAAATGTTGTGTACATAAATGATATATAAGTAGATCTAATTTTTGGTATAAATCAAACATCCTTTCCCAAAACTTCTCATGCATTCATAAGTGGAGCTTCTGGATAATGATTGGCTCATGAGTGTGCTATATCCCATCAGTACAGCAATGAAGTGATGTGTTCATTGCTGAATGTGCTATTAGGAATTGAGATCTATTTACAGGAAGCAGGTCACTAAGAGTGTGCCTACAGAAGGCATTTGCTCTGGGTTTTATGCTGTCTCTGCTTCTAGGCTGCCATGGAGTAAGCAAACTTTTTTCCACCAACACTTTCTACTGCACCAGTTTTGTATTAGAGCCATCCAATGATACAATGTGCCTAAATAAATTTTACTTCTTTAAGTAGCATTTGTCAAGTATTTGGTCAGATCAGTGATAAACCTGATTAGAACATGAAATAGGTATCAAAGATTTGGAGTTGTGACTGTGAGTATATATGGCAATATTGTTCAAAAGGATTTGGATCTGATTTTTGCAAGGTTTCCAAAACTTAGGAGAACTTTTCTAACAATGATGTAAACAGACCTTGAGCAGTGATTCTAGTCAGAGTTCAGAGGACCAGAATTCTGTTAGGATTATAAACAGTAAAACCCAGGCTCAAGATGTTTCAAATGGGAGCATAAAATACACTGAATATTAGTCTAGAAACCATTCATATTACATTTGTTCAAAGAACTTACATTCATTTTGCCAATATCCTAAGACTTTATATAAGACTGACTTTGAAAATAGTGGACTCATTAATCTGGGAGAGGAGACTTCAAGGCAGCCAGTGTTCAGACAGTGACATGGGTACTGCTGGCTGCTTTTAGCCACATCCAAAGTGAGAATCAGGAGCAAAAGCAAAGCCAAAGGATGTGAAAATTTCGCAGTGTGGCCAAAGAAGAAGCACACGTAAACTTGAGCCAAGAAAAGTATATTTCCTGCAAAGACTAGTACCATTAAAAGGAAGCCAAATATCTTGCATCAGCACAATAAGAAAGATGCCTTGAGAGGGTGGCTGGAATTGGCCAGATGCCACCAATCACGAGTTCTAGGATGTAAAAGGATGAAGTCCTTTAAAGGACCCTATTTTGAGAAAAGAACCTCAGAGAACCCTGCTCACAAAGTGCTGCCTAAGGAAATATCCCTGAGTTCAACCATTTAAACACTTAGAAACAACTGCAACCACATAGTCATGGACGCAGCAGTGTTGCTGGCTGGTACTCATGCTTGTTTTAATGTTAATGGAATTTTAAAAAAAAGACACAATATAAATTCACTGATAACAGCTTTAAAAATAAAGTTTATGTCTTAGTTACTTTTTCTTTCATTGCTAGGACAAAACACCCAACACCTGAAATTAAGGAAGAAAGGTTTATTTAGCTTGTGGTTTGTGGAGATTTCGGTCTGTAATCAACTGGCTCCAAGGCACGGTAGCATGGCAGAGGGGTAATAGTTCATGGAGGTGAAAGACAGCAAAGCAACAACAGAAAAAGAGGGACAAGACTCTTTTCTTCCCTCATATTGTCTGCAGGCCCACCATCCTCATTATCTCTCTGCCCTCCTCTTGCTAAGGCTTGGGTGTTTACAAAGTGAGGACTGTGTTCCCCTGCTGAATCACTAAATTAAACTTTTAAACTTCAGGAATTGACACAATGAACAACATCCTAGAGTCTTAAGAGAATGTCCTCTGCACACTAAGATATATCCCTGCTGAGTTACTTAGTTAGCCTTCTAGACTTCTCAAGTTGATACAATGTATTAACCATGAGTTTATTATAGAAGGTAAACAAAGTTGTCTATCCCCTTAGTAGTGCAGAAAAGAAAGAGAAGTTGGCTATTCCACAGAGGAAAAGCCAGCTTCCCCACCTAACAAAAGTATGTTCACTTTTATAAAGTTGCCAAGAATGTCATTAATTATTTATATTTTTCTCTGTAAACTGGGCAGAGATCTCTAGACTTGACAATGTTCAGTTAGTGCACAATGCAAAATTGCTACACAGTCCAAAATGTGCTTAAAATGTGCTATGTCCATCCTCTGAGTGCAGATTTTATTGCAGAAATGTATTTTAATGAAAGTGTAAGTTTGATGTCAGTTCTTGGTCATATCCATCATGATCTTTGATTGATTCCATCTGGCCATGTCCATGCTTCTTATTTCAATGATTACAACGTCTAGCTTGCTTAAGTGATCCTCCCACTTGTGGCAGCTGCCTGCTGGTTATCTCTTAGGTTGTTAAAATCCTATCATTACCCTCCTGCCTCACGGTGACCCAGATATTGCTCTTGTTAGTGGTAGACCTTGGCAGCATCCGTGTGGTGCTGGTTTTACAGGTATATAGAATGCAAAAGTTGTGGGGTCATGGAAGCTTCCACCTGGATTTCAAATGAAAGCCTGGGGCAATGTAATATGATAATGCGATGCATGATGCTGTAAGAGATAAACCAAAGGAAGACACCATGAAGTTGGAGGTACCAAGAACAGGGAATATCTGAGGCAAGATGCAGGAGTAAGTAGAGCTGGTTAAAGACAGAAGCCATGCACACCTGTAATCTCAGTATTCTAGAGGCTGAGGCAGGAGGATTACTTTGACCTCAAGGCCAGCCTTGGCTACAAAGTGAGTTGAAGTCCAGCCTGAACTGCATAGTGAGACTCTGTCTTAAAAAAGACAAAAAAGGCCCTATGACTAAAACAATAACAGCAACAAAAACAGGCTAGAGATGTAGCTCAGTGCAAAGGCCCTGGGTTCAGTATCGAGTTTAGAAAGTATTGTGCTGAGAATATTTTTTTAAAAAGACAGAAGCCATATTGCCTGAAATTAGCAAGGCCAAAGGGTGAAGCTGTATGATGTCCTGGAGCTCAGAAATGCCTCAGATGTTGGACATAAACTGATGAACTAAATGTATTTTGCATGATAAGATCAGCATGAGCCTTTTGTGGCTTGAACCAGGATGTTACAAGATTTCAGAGGTGGTTGGATCTTGGCTCAATTTTCATCAGTGGATTGCTCCGTGTTTAATTCATACCTACATGTGCTGCTAGAAAGTGGGATCTGTTGGAAGAGATGAATCACTGGGCACGGGGCTTCCTACAACGTGTCTGTCTATCTGACTCTGAGCTGTCTCTGCTTCTTGGGTGCCATAAACTGAGCGGTTTTTTTCTGCGAGGCCCTTCCCCCAGACCATTTCTGCTTTGGAGCCTGCCAGCCATGGACAGAAGCCTCTGAGACAGTGAGTCTGGATTAATCTCTCCTCCTTTGTGTGTGCTAAATTTTTGTCAGAGTGATTACACACACACACACACACACACACACACACACACACACACACACACACAATTTACTTATAAATATATAGGTTTACATATATTAAACATATATTTATATATATTAAACACATTTGAACATATATTGCATATAAATGTATTTATATAATACATATAAGTATATATAGTTGTATGTTACATATATAAGTTATACAGATATAAATGTGTGTAATATATAACATATGCTGTAAATATATCACTGTACAATATAAAATTTATGTATAATATAGACATATTATATAGTGGTGTATTTAAATAACATAGTATAGTATACATAATTATACATTATGCATACAGTGATATATTATACACAATGTCCATAATGTATAGACATTATATCA
>PVLD010022993.1:0-28259 GCA_004027595.1 Dinomys branickii | reverse complement strand
TTGTAATAGTGTACACAGTAATGCATTACATAGTATAGTTTTCAAACTAAGTGGATTTTGTATAAATTCACAATAATGTGATACATACGAAGACTATAAGTCATAACATAAGCCTGGATTCTGTATCATTTGGCTGTGTTACCATACCTGGCTCCCTGTCTGGGGTGCTGCTGATGAGTCCCAAGACTGAGCTGATGCTTGGTGACTGATGTTCATTTAAAGATATTCAATGTTGTGATCATCTTATACAGCAAGAAACGGAACATGGTTACTAACATTTCTAGCAGCTACTTTGAAATTATAAAGCTATCCAATAGAATCACTCCTGCCAAAAATATGCTTTCTATCACACAGTTCAAGAAGTACAATATGTTTAATATTTGTGACCTCATGAATGTGACCAGCATACCTATTTTAGGAGGAGGTGGAAGTATATATGGTAGAGTGACATTTATACACTTTTATATACAGCAGGTTTTTAAAATACAAATAACTTTTCCCATGAAAGTGACTGTGTTACTTAAAAAAACTAAGTTTAAAGTATAGCAGATATTTGTGAAAGATGACAAAAAATTCTTTTAAATATCAAAGAATTTTTTCTAAGTAGGAAATAAAAACTTTTCATCAAAAGTACTATTTCATTACACATTTTCAAGAAGGTAGTGCGATTTGTTGATGGCTCAGATCTCTTGAACAAAAGGGCAATTTTTCTGTCTCGGGTACCATGTCCTTATGGATGTATCTCTCATGTTATGGAAATACCTATGGGATGTGTGGTTCTGATTAACTAAAGATGAAGTAGCGAACACTCAGTAGTAACCATAACCAAAAAACACTTCTGCCTTCAAAAGTACAGCATGCCAGATATAAGTTAATGAGGAATTTGGGGTTGGGGGGAATTTCACATGCCTTCTGTATTCTATTGAACAATTGTAAATGAATGTAGCAGCAGAAGGTACGTACAAGAAATAAGTCTACTGACGTTGGGAAATCACCTGAAATTTTAAAGAAATAAATGTATATTATCATTTATTTATTTTGTCATTTGTCCCTCTAAAAGTTGAATGTAAAATACCATTTTGGAACAAAGGTTCTCATAATGGTTTTTAATTTGCAGAAGTAATGCAACACAAAAGAAAGATCCATTGCTTGTGCTGAAAGCAAGTCAGAGGAACTCAGCAGTGTAAAAGTCATCTCACAGTTGCTTATTCATAGTTATTAAAATGACCTGGGTGACTGCTGTGCATATGGGTGTGCAGTATGTATTTTACACATGATGGCACAAAGCAGCATAAGAAAAGGTTTATTACAATACCACTTTTACAGGCACATTCATGTTTCATTATTTAGAACTGTAGAATTTTTACCTTAGTTTTAATTTTCATTTTTGAAGACAGGGTCTTGCTGTACAGTTCAGGCTGGCCTTGAACTCAGGTAGCCCAGGCTGCAATCCTCCTGCCTCACCCTTCTGAGTGCTAGAATTAAAGGTTTGTGCCAGCATGCTGACCTTTTAAAATTTTTATTAGTACATGTTTCCAGTATATGATGATTATACTCATTGTGGAGAGTTGGTACATGGTTATAACACATCTTGGGGGGCTAGGGGTATAGCTCAGTGGCATAAGCGCTTGCCTGGCAAGCGCAAGGTCCTGAGTTCAATCCCTGGTACCGGAAAAAAAAAAAAAAACACATCTTGGTTCTTTCTTCATCCCCTCTTCTTCCCTCCCTCAATCTCTTGGCCCCCTTCCCTTTTGCAGAAGATCTCCCCATTTCCTATTATCTTTTATTTTGCTCTTTAAATTATTTATACTTTGATGCTTGCTTCGGTGGCGCGTACACTAAAACAGCACGTATACTGAAACGTTATTTATGTACTTTGGGTTTCTCATACAGGAGAAACATTTTGATAGTTAAGCTTATGCGTCTGATTTATTTGCCTTAACATTACGCATTCAAGCTACATCCATTTTTCTACAGATGACTCAAATTTATCCTTTATAGCAGTGTGGTACTACATTGCATATAAATACTACATTTTGAAGACTTCTCTATTGGATAGCGACTTCCAAGATTTAGCTATTGAGTCGTGCTGGTATAAACATAGACATGCATGTGTCATTGTAATATGATATTTCTAACTCGGGAAGATACTTAGAAGGGGAATAGCTGGGTTGGATGTTTTTTTTTTTTTTTCTCAAAGGAATCTCCATAGTGATTTCCATACTGGTTGTACTAGTTTAATTCCCATCAACAATATAGAATATTTCCTCCCCACAACTCCTACAGCTTCATCAGCAGTTGTTATTTTATTTCTTGATAGTAGCCTTTCTTCCTGGAGTAAGATGGAATCTCAGTTTTAATTTGCATTTTTCTAATGGCCCAAGACGTTGAACATTTTTATAACATATTGGCAATTTCAAGAGTTTTACCTATTTTATGTACCAGCAGGTTCAGTTTTTTGTTTTAACAGATCTTTCTTCTATTTTGATTTTCATTTAGCACATGGTGAGAACTATGGGATTAGATTCAATTTTCTGCGAGTAGAAAGCCAGTTTTCTCAGCACCATTTGTTGTGAAAGAGGTGATCTTTTCTCCAGCATACATTTTTGATCCGTTTATCAAAGATCAGGTAGCTGAATGAGTCTGGAATTATTTCTGCATCCTATATTCTGTTCCATTGATCCACATGTCTATTTTTATGAGTACCATGGTGTTTTTTATCACTGTAGCATTGTAATATAACTTGAAATTTGGGATTGTGATGCCTTCTGCTTTGCTCTTGCCTAGGATTGCTTTTGCTATTCTGGGTCTCTTCTGGTTCCCTGTGAATTTTTTTTTTTAAGAGAAAACAGCAAGAAAGATAAAAACAAAATAACACAAAAACAATACAGAATTTCAAAACAGGATAGGAAATTAGCCATGGTTGTTATATTACATATTGTTATCTTCAACGAAGTTGCTCAGATTACCAGATTTAGAATGCAAGATTGATCAAACAATGAGAATAAAAAATAAACATTACAAACAATACAGAGTTTCACTAATCAAGGTGGTAGGAATTCAACAATGCTTGTTACATTGCATATCACTGTCTTCAGATTAGTTGTTCGGATTACCAGCTACAAGCATGCAAAATTGGTCAAAAACATTTAAGCATGAACAGTTCTTTCAATAAACCAATAGACATCAGAAGTACAATTATCCCAGCTATCCTTGTATATCCATGTGTATTTTTCCCTTTATTTCTTTCTTTTCTCCTTTCCCTTACCCTAGTTATTCCTTCCCATGGAGCAATTTCTTTCCCTTTCACAATATCAGTTGTACCTTTAGGGTTTTATTTACTCTTTCAGGCCCTTACACTAGGGGATAATATGATGTTTATATATGCTGGTCAGATTTATTTCACTTATGAGTATAGTTGCATCTATTTACCTATAAAAGCCTCAAGTTTATCTTTTTTATAGCTGAGTAATACTCCATTGTTTTAAACATATTTTTATAATACCACATCTTTTTATCCATTCCTCAGTTGATGGGGATTTGTGTTGTTTCCAAGATGTAGCTATTACCAGTTGTGCTGCCATGAACATGGGTGCACTTATATCGCTGTGGTATGATATTTTCAGTTCTTCTGGAACAATACCGAGAAGGGGAATAGCTGGGTCAGATGGGACCTCTAATGGTACTTTTCTGAAGAATCTCCACACTGATTTCCATAGTGATTGTACCAGTCTACACTCCTACCAGCAGTGGAAGAGGGTTCCTCCTCCATAGCCCCTCCACAATTTGTTACTGGTTAACCTGTTGATAATAGCCATTCTTTCTGGGGTGAGATGGGATCTTAGCGTTTTCATTTGCATTTCTTGAATGAGCAATGATGTTGAACATTTTTTCATATATTTATTTGCCATTTGTATGTCTTTATCCAAGAAGTGTGTATTCATCTCAGATGACCATTTTTGCATTGGGTCTTGAATTTTGGGGCCCTGATTTTTTTTTTTAATTTTTTATATGTTCTAGATAGAAGTCCTTTGTCTGAGAGACAGCTAAATTTTTTTCCTAATTTGTGGGTTTTCTTTTTACTCTGTTGGTGATTTCTCTTGATGTGCAAAAACTTCAGTGAGTTGAGATCCAAGTTGTTGATTCTTTATATCCTGTGCAGTTTAGTTTATTCATGAACTCTGTGCCTATTCCAGTGTCTTCAAGATTTCTATCTACTTTCTCCTCCAGTAGATTTAGTGTTTCTGTTTAATATTTAGATCTTTGATCCATTTTGACTGGAATTTAGTGCATGGTGATAGACATGGGTCTAATGTGAAAAGCCAGGGTTTTTTTTTTCAGTACCATTTATTATAAAGGCTGTCTTTCTTCCAGTGAACATGTTTGTCTTCCTTTGTCAAAGATAAGGTGGTTGAGTGTGTTTGTGGTTGTGGCCACATCTTCTAATCTGTTCCATTGATTTTCAGGTCTTTTTTTTGCCAATCATGCTTTTATCATTGTAGTTTTGTAGTATAATTTCAAGCCAGGGATTGTGATGCCTCCTTCCTTACCTTTGTTTCCCAGGATTGCTTTTGCTATTCTAGGTCTCTTCTGGTTCCAGGTGAATTTTAGGCATGTTTTCTCTAGATCTGTGAGGTATACTAGTAATACTTTAATTGAGATTGCCTTGAATCTGTACAACAATTTTGGGAGTATAGCCATTTTCACAATGTTGCTTCTTCTATCCATGAGCAAGGAATATCTTCCCATTTTCTAAAATCCTCTTTGATCTCTTCAGAGTACTGTAATTTTCACTGTATAAATTTTTATTTCCTTTGATTCATAAATACTTCATTTTTTGGATGCTATTGTGAAAGGTATGGTTTCCCTAATTTCTCAGTGTGTTTGTGTACAGGAATGCTATTGATTTTTGAGTGTTTACTTTGTATCCAGCTATGTTACTGAATTTGGTTATTAAATGTACAAGTCTCTTGGTGTTTTTGGGGTCTTCTATGTAGAGTATCATGTCATCTGTGAATAATGATAATTTTATTTCTTCCTTTCCAATCCTTACCCCTTTTATTTCTCTTGTCTAATTGCTTTGGCTAATGTTTCTGGAACTATATTGAATAGGAATGGGGACAGTGGACATCCAGTTGTCTTGTTCCTGATTTTAAAATGAAAGCTTTCAGTTTTTGTTGATTTAGTATGATGTTGGCTGTTGGTTTGTGATAGATGGCTTTTATCAGATTGAGGGAAAGACCATTTGGTTTTCTGTAGGGTTTTGATCATGAACGAGTGTTGGATTTTGTCAAAAGTTCTTTCTGTATCTATTGAAATGATCATGTGATATTTATGTTTGGCTCCATTGACATGGTATGTTACATTTATTGATTTATGTATATTGAATCATCCCTGCATTCCTGGGATTAATCTCACTTGGTCATGGTGTATAATCCTCTTGATGATTTGCTGCATTCTGTTTGCTAGTATTTTACTGAGGATTTTTGCATCTATGTTCATTAGAGAGATTGGCCTGTAGCTCTCTTTTTTGGTTGAGTCTTTCTCTGGTTTTGGTATCTGGGTAATACTTGCCTCCAGAAATGAGTTAGGGAGAATTGCTTCCCTTTCAATTTCATTAATGAGTTTGAAAAGAATTGGGATTAAATCTTCTCTAAGTTTCTTGTAGAATTCAGCTGTGAATCCATCAGGACCTGGGCTTTTCTTTGTTGGTAAGTCTTTAATTACATTCTCAATTTCATTGACTGGTAGAGTTATTCAGAATTTTTATATCTTCTTGATTCAGCTTTGGTAATTCATATGTATCTAAGAATCTGTCCATTTCTTCTGTGTTTTCCATCCTGTGAGAGTAAAGATTTTTGAAGTAGGTACTGATGATCTTCTAAATTTCTATATGATCTGTAGTGATTTCACCCATTTCATTCCTTATTGCATGAATTTGAGTTTTTCTTTACTTTTTTTGGATAAGGTTGGCTAAGGGCTTATCAATTTTATTTATTCTTTCAAAGAACCAACTCTTCAATTCTTTAGTTCTTTGTATTGTTAGTCTCCATTGTGTTAATTTCTTCTCTGCCTTTGGGTTTTGAGCTTGACTTGCTCTTCTTTTTGTAGAACCTTGAGGTGCAGCATATGGTTTTTTATTTGTGCTCATTCTGTTTTCCTGATGTGAAAATTCACCACTATAAATCACCCTCTTAGGACTGCTTTCATTGCATCCAGCAGGTTCCTGTACATTGTATCTGGATTTTCTTTTGATTGTAAATATTCTTTAATTTCTTCTTTAATTTCATCTGTGACTCATTGGTTGTTCAGGAGGGTATTATTTAATTTCCATGTATTTATGGAGTTTTGCGATTTCCTTTGTCAATAATTTCTAACTTCATTGCAATATGGTCAGATAATATACATGGGATAATTTCAGTTCCTTTGCATTTACTTAAGCATGTTCTGTGTGTTAGTATGTGGTCTGTTTTGGAGAATGTCCCATGTGTATTCTGATGTTGGGTGTACTGCTCCGTAAAGGTCTACTGAATCCATTTGTTCACAAGTTTGGTTTAGTTCTGTTATTTCTTTGCTGATCTTTTGCCTGGTGATCTATCTCTTTGTGACATTGAGTTGTTAAAGTCTCCCATTACAATTGTGTTATTGCTTATTTGATTTTTCATGTCCATTAATATTTGTCTTACGTAGCATTGTGCTCCTATATCTGGTGTATATATATTTAAGAGTGTTGTCTCTTCCTTTTGCACTTTTCTCCTAACAAGTATGTAATGACCTTCTTTATCTCTTTTGATTGTTCTTGGTTTGAAGCTCACATTGTCTGCAACAGAACGGCAACCCCTGCCTTTTTCTGGGTTCTTGTTGTGTGGAATATTGTTTTCTATCTTTTGACTTTCTGAATTTCCTTGTGAGTTCTTGTGTACCGCATATTGTTGGACTTTGTTTCTTGATTCACCCTGCCAGACTGCTTCTTTCCATTGGTGCATTGAAGCCATTTACATTGATGGTTATAACTGATACGTGTTGGCTTATCTTCATGATGTTACTTTCCTGCTATGGATTCCCTGCTTTTTCCCTCTGATTAATTACTTGTTCTGCTTGGTGCTTCCTTGGTAGTGTTGTTCTTAAAGTTGTCATTTTTATCTTTTTCTAGAATATCTTGCAGTACTCTTTGTAAGGTTGGTTTTATGGTCATGAATTTCTTTAGTTGTTTGTTGTGGAAGTATCTTTATTTCTCCATTTATTTTGAAAGATAGTTTTGCAGGGTATATCAACCTCGGTTGGAAGTTGTTTTCTTTCAATACCTGAAATAATTCACTCTAAGAGCTTCTTGACTTCATGTTTTGTGTTGAGAAATCTGCCATGATTCTGATGGACTTCCCTTTATAGGCGGTCTGTTTCTTTTCTCTAATGGCTTTTAATATTCTGTTCCTTTGCTGAATTTCTGGGATCTTGATTTTTATGTGTCTGGGTGTAGATTTATTTTGGTTATGGCTGATTGAGTTCTATATGCCTCCCTTTTATGTATGTCAGATTCTTTTCCCATGCTTGCAAAATTTTCTGCTACTACTTCTGCAGATAGTTTTTTTATGTCATCCATGTTGACCCCTGGTGTTTCATTGACGACTATCAGTCTTATATTGTTCTTTGCATCAACTTGGAAGTGTTGAATTTTTTTTCCTGATTTCATCTTATTTTTAAGAGATCTTTCCTTTCATGATCACTAGCTGCAATGCTGTCTTCATGGCCTGAAAGCCTGTCTTCAGTTTCATTCAAGCAATTTTAGCAGCTTTCAGTGGAATTTTTAATTTCCTAGATACCTGTTTGAATCTGTTTCGTGCATTCGAATTTTTCTATATTGCTCAATGTTTCCACCATTTTTCTGTGCTCCTCTACTTACAGTCTGTAGTTACTGATAGTTACTGAGCAGTTCTTTCATTACAGTAGTCATTCCTTTTTTTTTTTTTTTTTTTTTTGAGAAAGGGTCTCACTTTGCAGTTCAGGCTGGCCTTGAGCTTACTTTGTAGCCCAGGCTGGTCTCAAACTTCCAGCTATCCTCCATCCTCAGCCTTCCAGGTGCTGGGATTGTAGACACGCGCTACCACATGCAGCATCATTTCTTTTTTAACGTGAGAGATTACTTTTTTATAGTGCGATGGAGTTGTTTGTTTTCTTCAGTTGCTTTCATTTCAGAAATTTAAGGTGTGTGACTTCCAGGTTCTCCTATGTCAGTGTCTCTTGCACTTGTTCTGGGTGGACTGGATGTCTGAAATTGCATTTTGCGCCTTCATTTTGACATTTTCAAAGCTCCCAAAGTTCACCAGGGCTCAGTATTTCTCCTGTGACAGTGGGATTGGGGTTGGAGCAGCTCACCGAGACTCCCAAAGTTCTCTTGGGCACAGTGTCACTCCCATGATGGTGGGGTGGCAGGGGGGCAGCTCACTGTGGCTCCCAAAGCTGTCAGGCTCAGCATTGCTCCTGTGCAGATGGGGATGTGCAGCTCACCAAGGCCCCAGAGCTATCTGGGGCTCAGCGTTGCTCTCACAATGGGAGGGCTGGAGGCACCTCACCAAGGCTCCTGAAGTTCCCCAGGGTGCAGCGTCACTCTCACGCTGGTGGAGTGGCAGGGGCCTGCTCACCATTGCCCCTGAAGCTGTCGGACTCTGTGGTTTTAGTATCAGTTTTGGAAATATGACCATTTTGACAATGTCAGTCCTACCTATCCAAGGAACAGATAGCCTTCCATTTGCCAGTGTCCTTTTTTACCTCCTTCAGAATACTATAGTTTTCACTGTAGCATGAAAACTATACTTTCATTGTAGCATGAGAACTAAACTTTCACTTTCCTGGTTAGGTTAATTTCTAAGTGTTTAATTTTTCTTGATACTGTTGTGAATAGTAGTATTTTCTTAATTTCTTTCTTGGTGAAAGAATGCTATTGGTGTAAAGGAATGCTATTTTATGCGTTGAATTTTATATCGTGCTACATTGCTAAATTTGGTTATTCTAGAAGTCTTTTGGTAGAATATTTTGGTCTTCTATGTAAAGGATCATGTCATCTGCAAATAACAATTCCTTTCTTATATTTATCCCTTTTTTTTGTTTTGCCTGATTACTCTAATGCTTGAGTACAGACATTCCTTGTTTAACAACCAAATTACATTCCTGTGACAGGGTCATTAAATGAACTGGTTGCTACATGAGGAAGTGTATATAGTGTGTAGATTACAATATTCAGAACAAAGAAATAGTCAAAAGGAAACTTCAACTTGATGACTTTGCTTTTATCTCTTACGTGCAGTATGCAGTACTATAATGTATAGCAGACCATAAAGGTATAGTACTGTACAGCACATTCACCAAAAAATAAACCACTGAATTAAAAAGTGGACTGTACCAAAAAGACATTGAGGTTCTATAAACAAAGATGTACAGAATTGTACCTCCCCCAAAAAATACTGATGTTAAGTCCAAGTGGCAGGTTGTAAGTCTGAATAGTGTGCCTTGGTCATAGGTCTGCACAGTTGTTAAACAGGTTATTAAACAAGGAATATCTGTTCTCTATGGACAGGGCTGGTGATAGCAGACATCTTTGTCTCCTTCCTGATTTTACAGGGAAAACTTCCAGCTTTTTTCCATTTAATATGTCAGTCATTGGTTTGTCATAAATGGTTTTTATCAGCTTGAGGTAAGGCCCTTCTGTAGCTGTTTTCAGGGTTTTTATCATGTATGGATATTGGGTTTCTCAAAAGTTTTCTTTGCATCTGTTGTGATTTTTGTCTTTGGTTCTGTTATGTGGTGTTTTACATTTATTAGTTTCCATATGTTGAGCCTTCCTTGAATCCCTGAACTGAAGCCTACTTGGTCATGATGTGTGACCTTTTTATTTTTATTTATTTATTTTTTGCATTCAGTTTGCTAGTATGTTACTAGAAGTTTTGTGTCCATGTTCATTAGAAGATTGGTAGATTGGTAAGTTTTGGTACCAAGGTTAATGCTGGCTTCCAGGAATGAGTTTGACAGTTGCCCTTCCTCTCACTTTCATTAGTTTGAGGAGTAGTGGTGTTAGATAATCCTTGTAGAAGTCAGTGGTGAATTCACTGGGTCCTGGGCTTTTGTTAGGTTTTTTTTTTTTTAAATTACTGCCTCAATTTCATTGCCTATTATTGGATAATTTAGGGTCATTATATCATTTTGACTCAGTTTGCGTATAGGAATCACTATTCTGGATTCTCCAATTCATTGGAATACAGGTTTTCAAAGTAAGTATTAATAATCTGAATTTGATCAATGTCTGTTGTGATTTTGCCTTTTTTCACTTCTAATTATATTGACATGCATCTTTGCATTTTGAGGGGTAAGATGGGCTAAGTATTTGTCTATTTTGCTTATTCTCTTAAAGAACTAGCTCAATTTGTTATTTTAGTCTCAATTTCATTAATTTCTGTTGTGATCTTTCTAATTTCCTTCCTTGTATTAGCTGTGGATTTGGATTTTTTTTCTATGACCTTGATGTAGATCACTAGGTTATTTATTTGGGCTTGCTCAGTTCCTGTGATGTGGGCACTCATAACTCTAAACTTCTCTATTAGGACTGCTTTCATTGTATCCCACAGGTTCTGATCTGTTGTAGCGGCATTATTATTTGCATCTAGGAACTAATTTCTTCCTTGATTTCCTTCGCTCATTGATTCCTATACACAAACTTAATTTGCATATGTTTGCATAATTTCTCTGGGGGTTTTTTTGCCATTGATTCTAGTTTCATTGTACTACAATCTGATAATATGCATGGGATAACTTTGATTCTTTTGCATTTAGTTAAGTATTCTTTACAGACTAGTATGTCATTTGTTTTGGAGAAGGTTTCATGTGCTGCTGAGAGGAATGTGTATTCTGTGTTCGGTAGAACACTGTATCTTTGTTTGGTCTAACGGATCTAGCACAGTACCACCATTAACCATAGAAAAGAGATCTGTATTTATAGACACAAAGACAAACCAAATGCTGACATACAGCATCTATTAAATGCAACAACTATACCACCATTATCAACAGAAATGAATTCATCAATAGTATGGCATCAATTAAATGTCTGAAGATTAATAAAGCTTAATAGTAATGTTAGTAAGGATGGAGAGGTGGGGAAGGGGAAAATGAAGTAACACTTGAAAAATAAAAGGAACATGAGAGAAATGTGTGATAAAGGACCCTAATGAGTAAAAAAAATTAATAGAACTAGGTAAAAATAAAAAAGCAATAAACATGAGAAATTAGTTCAAAAAATCTTCCATGTTTCTTAATGAGTGGTTTTCAGGGTTTGCAGTATTGTGATCCACCAAATATGAGAGAGGAATAGTGAGTCACTACCTGAGACCCACTTTATTTCCACACTGAAATTTTTTGTGTGTGAATCCTGAATCCTATTTTGCCTTTCCTGCTGGGCAAAGTTGGTCAAGGCTCATCCATGACTTGATTTCCGTCTCCTGGAGGACTCCAGAATCTTACCAGCCCAGATCTCAAGCTTGGGTTATATACATTCAGTTATCTCCTTAATAGACCTACTCCAATGCCCTAATTCCTTTCAGACTCCTACACTGCTCCTCCAGCCCCAAACCTGGGAGTCTGCCTTCACTCCTTGCTCTCCTCCCATGAAGTTCCGTACATTGCTCAGCTCTCCGAGCTGTAGTTCCTGCTGTAGCTGCTCTGGCTTAGGCCCCCACCTCCCTCTTAGGTGGCAGATCTTCCTACCTCTTGCTTCTGTTGACTACACTGCAGCTAGTACTTTCAAAAATGGAGTGATCTGTGCGGATGCTAGCTTCAGGTCCTCTGTGATCTCATCTCTGTTTACTCCCCCCGTTTTACAGGCTGCCATGTCACCTGTCACAGTATATTGCCTCTTCCACATTTTGGGACCCCTGGCTAGGCACAAAGCAAGGGCCCCGTTGGTGAATGGAGGTGCTCAGGCCAGGCCGCGGCTAGGCACCTGTGGGCTCTGTCGGCCTTGCTGGGCTATTCAGGGGTGACGGAACACTGACCCTGTGCGCCCTCTGCCTCTCTTCCCATCCTTTCAGACATCCGCAGGTAGGGGAACTGAGCTCGCACCAGTCACGCGAGACGGCGATCTCAGGTAGGTACGCATGCGCGGGGTGTCGGAGCACCGCCTCCAGCTCGGCGTGCGCAGGCGCAGAGCCGGCTTCCGGCGCTACTTGGGCGGAGATGCTCCGCGTCCGGAGTGGGCTGAGGTATCTTACTGCGAGCCCCTGTGGTTTGAGTGTGTTGCGGCTCCCTCCTGGCTCAGAGATGCCTAAGAAAGCTGGCGCGGCGAGCAAGGCCAGGGGCGAGTCCCGTGGCGCCGAGAAGGTGGGCCGCAGGGCCAGTCCCGGGGCGCGGAGGAGATGCGGAGCTCGCAGGTGGCGCGTCGAGGCGTTTGGTGCCCGCAGCCCCTCTCCAGGCCGCTCGCTTCCGTCCCTCGCGGACAGGGTTGTCCCAGTAGCTGCGAAGCCGGCTCCCGCGCGCCCCAGACCGGGTTCTGCGTCTCTTCCCGCCGGGGCCGCCCGGGCCTTCCGGGGCTCGTCCGGCTCCGCCCCGCGGGCTGTGTGGGGTTGGTCCGCCCGCTCCCTGACTACAATCCGTGGGTCCTACTAGTGCGGGGTCTGCACGCCGGCCACTGCCTCCGCTTAGTTATTTGAATGAATAAGTAAGTTCCTAGCCCGGCCTTGAATATTAGTCGCTGGTGTCCCTTCCGCCTCGTCCCATACACTCACTTCAGCCTCGCGCTGCATCACTTACAAAGATAAACAATAACCCCGGACAGGGAGGTGACACATGCCTGTACTCCAACACTGGGAGACTGGCAAGAGGTTCCGGGTTCAAGCCCAGCAGGGGCGAACTAGTAAGATTTTATCAGAATTTAAAAATTAAAAGGAGGGGGCCGGGCTTAGGTTGTAGCACAGTTCGGGCAGAGATGAATAATAAAGGGTCCTTGCTCCTGAAGAAGGTAAGTACAAACTGATGAGTAACGTGTGGAGGCCGGTCAAGTCTGCCTCTGAGGGCGGGGGCCGACGGGAAGGCCTCGTGGAGTAATTGAATTGTGAGCGGTGTGGGAGTATTACAGGTGTCCCGAGGTCCGGGACGCAGCCGATACGTCCAGTTTGTCTTGGTTCAAGGTGAAGGGGAGTAGTGGGAAGATCACGTTCAGTATGTAGAAACATTTTGTAACCCGTGTAAAGTTGTGTGGTTTTCATTTTAGAGCAAAAACCAGAGCAAGGAGCCAGAGAGACCACCTCTTCCATTAGGTCCGGTGGCAGTTGATGCCAAAGGTTGTGTCACCATAGCCATCCATGCCAAGCCTGGCTCCAAACAAAGCGCTGTGACAGGTATGTGTGAACACGGATGGGCCTGGTAGGAATCTCGACTTGTGCCTTCCACCTTCCTGTCATTTCACGCAGCTGACCACTTGTCCTGTGACAATGGAGTGTTTTTCACATCTGTAGTTAGAGGGTTCACCCTTTAACCTTTTAAAATGCTAGGTTCTCTTGTTAAAGGTGTTTGAAGGTGAATACATGATACTTAGGTTGTACCAAGTTAGATGAAAACCATTGTATGTTTACTTGCTTAAAAGTTGATATTTTAGGGAGGACATGCGTATCAAGATCAGTGGTCCCCAACCTGTTTGGTACTAGGGACCCATTTTGTGAAA
Organism: Dinomys branickii; assembly: GCA_004027595.1. Classification (NCBI taxonomy): domain Eukaryota; kingdom Metazoa; phylum Chordata; class Mammalia; order Rodentia; family Dinomyidae; genus Dinomys; species Dinomys branickii. The sequence goes on along the minus strand of PVLD010022993.1, from coordinate 14,557 downwards.
GACAATTTTTCCTGGAGTGCAAAAGGGTAGAATGATTGAATCACTTTACTTTTTATTCTCTATTTTATTTCTGTTATAGTCATGTAACTTACTATTACATTAGATTGTTATAAGGAACATGGACACTAGATTCCTCTGGCGTGCAGTTCGTAGTGGGGCTTGTGCTTCTCTGAGAATCTAATGCCACCACTGATCTGACAGCAGTGCTGCTCAGGAGGTAGTGCAGGCAGCTGTCACTACACACGAAGCTTTGTTTACCCATCCACCGCTTACTTCATGTTGTGGTGCTGTTCCTAACATGTCCCCCCCACCCATGGCCTGGGGTCTGGGGACTCTGGCCTAGTTTGTTCTTAGGTTATCTTATTCCAAACCTGGAGGCACTGGCCAGAGAAAAAAAAATGTTTTGGTCTAGTTCAGTGATCACTGGCCTAAAGAAGGGGAGGAAACCTGTGATTTGAGACCCCTCATTAATTCCTGTCTGAACTAAAAATCATTTGAAAACCATTGATATGAATTGTCCTGAAAAAAAGAGTGTTCATTGTATGTGTCATGCAGGGTGTGGTGGTGCACACCTGTAACCCCAGGACTCTAGAGGCTGAGGCTGAACTTGCCTCAATTTCAATTATAGCAACCTAGCCGCTACAGTGAGCGCAAGGCCAGCCTGAACTGCCAGCCTGAACAGGGTCTTTTTTGAGACCCTGTCTCAAAAAATTGTGTCACAGCGGGGTGTGGTGGTGCATGCCTATAGTCCTAGTACTTGGGAGGCTGAGGCAGGAGGATCGTTGTGAGTTTGAGGCCAGCCTTGGATATTAAGTGAGCTCAAGGCCAGCCTGAACTGCATAGCAAGACCCTGTCTCAAAAAAAACGAAACAAACAAAATAATTGGGTCATGTAAGAGATAAGCCTAGCATGGTGCTCTCCTTTCCTAATGGGAAGCCCCGAATAGCCCTGTACACTCCTGTAAGCTGCCTCATCAGCGCAACTCCTCGGACACATTATGGGGCTGAATCCTGGCTCCTGCTACTGCAGGCCTGAGCTCTTCCTATAGAGCAAGTGCAGTTTCTAGCCACCCAAATCCAAGAAACTTAGCAGGATGTGAGGCCCCTCTTGACCAGCGGAGTAGGGCTGGGTCAGTCTTGCTTTTTTTCCCTTTGATTTATTTTATGTAATGGTAGAGGCATGTTCATCATTTTTGTGTTCCTCAAAGTGTGATTAATTATTCTTTATGTTTTTTGTCTTAGTTTGGTTGTGTTCGGTTTTGGTACTGGGAGATAGCCCCAATTTGACAGTTGTTAATTGAAAATCAGTGTGTTGGCGAAATGCAAACTCTTTTATAAAATTTCCTCATTTCACACACACAAAAAACTTGGGTAAAGTTCACACCATTCTGTTCCAGATCTGACCACTGAAGCTATAAATGTAGCAATTGCAGCCCCTCCATCAGAGGGAGAGGCCAATGCTGAGCTCTGTCGGTATCTTTCCAAGGTCTTAGAACTCAGGAAGAGCGATGTGGTGTTAGAGAAGGTGGGTCTCTTTCCTTACACACCCTTGATTATTACATGCCAACCAGGATTCGTAAAATATTGACTTGTTTTCTTCAAATAATTTGGAAAGCCACTTTAACTCATATATTCACTTAATCACAAAAATCTATGAATTCTTCCTATTTGGTCTCCTTCATTTCTGTTGCTTCAGTCATTATTCAGTTTATACATTCTCCTTATTCATCATCCTTCATTGCCACCAGTACTAGCATTTCTCCTTTTAAACCCCTTCCTGAACCTGCTGTCAGATCAGTCTGACTCACTTTTTCCTTCAAGGCATCGCCACACCAAGGATGAGGGGAGGTCGGAGGGCGAAGCAGGGAAGTGGAAGTAGAAATGATGTAAGATGTGATTATGTTATATATCAGTTCCCAGGATGAATGTAATTATTATGTATTGCAAATACATACTAATAAAAAAAAAAGACCACACTAAGAAACAAAAAGAAGTTGGTTCCACTTGTTTGTCATCTCCACTAGTGAGTCCATCAGGTGTTTCTGATCGCCAACACTGACTTTCTCTTGAGGAGAAGCTTAGTAGGAAGATAGTAGATTCATATGAAGTCAGTAACACCTACCATGGTTTTGTAGTAAAAGTACTTGAGAATCATTTCTAAGTACAGGTTCCTGGACATAACCCTAGCAACTGAAACATAATCTGTAGGAGTAGGTCCCAACTGTGTTATGTCTTTAAAGCTACTTGTTTTCCAGTACTATACTGTATAGGTCATCCATTCCACCTTTAATAAACTGCATCTAAACATCTGTCTCACTGGGCGGCTTCCCTCATCTCCCCAACCTACAGCAGGTCCTTTGTGATTTCCTGCCCATGTGGCTGCACACACCTGAAAGGTGTTGCCACTCTTCTACCTGTGTAGATTCTGCCCACAGACATACAGTACTGCTCATATTTTATCTTTGAAAGATGTTTGAAAAACAAATCCTTTTAGAACTTCTTAAAAGTGTGAAATTGTAGCACTTGGTTATGTGGTCTTTGGAATTTTCAGAAATGTTTTAATAATATAGAGAATAGCAGTTTGTTTACATTTAGAATTTTATGCAAGCTTATATAAAAACGCTATATATATTTTGGTAGTTTAAAATGATTTTATTTTTTAACAAAGAAAGCACTTAAAACTATGAATTTTTTTTTTTTTTCTGGTATTGGGAATCAAACTTAGGACCTTGCACTTGCCAGGCAGGTGCTGTGCCACTGAGCTATATCCCTGGCCCAAAACTAAAATTTTAATGGCAAGAACTTTTATTATTACAGAGAACTTTTATTATATGGGTATAAAGGTAAATACTGTGGCCAGGTGTGGTGGTGTATGCCTGTAATCCCAGCACTTGGGGGGCTGAGGCAGGAAGATCACCTGAGTTTGAGGCCAGCCTTAGGTACATAAGCAAGTTCAACCAATGTGCACTACATAGTGAGACCCTACCTTTAAAAAGCAAAAGACAAAACAAAAACCTGGCAAATTGTATTTTTTTTTTTTTTTTTTTGCAGTACTGGGGATCGAACTCAGGACCCTGCGCTTGCTAGGCAAGCACTTATTCCACTGAGCTATATCCCCAGCCCGAACCTGGCAAATTGTAAAAATCGGGGGCCTATCTGTGTCATCCTCATAAAAACATAGTTGCAACAGAACAGCTGAGGTCTGTTGTCCCTGACATCATCAAAATATTGAGTGTTTTTTTGTTTTTTTGTCTTTGTGGTTCAGGGTGGTAAATCTCGTGAAAAGGTGGTGAAGCTTTTGGCCTCTACAACTCCAGAAGAGATCTTGGAAAAATTAAAAAAGGAAGCTGAAAAAAAATAAAAGCAAGAAATGAAAAGTATATCCTTGGGGGATTTTTTTATTCCTAATGATGAAAAGGCTCCTAAATAGGAAAATACATTTAAATATGCAGAAGAACAGAAGACATCTGACTCAAAAACATAGCCATTCTAAAAGTACTATACATTGAATATAGGTTCTAAAATCCTTGTCCCCAAACAGCCTGAAACTTGTTTCTCTGGTTTCACTTTACAACATAATAGCTGAAACCTGACTGGACCTTTTGCACGCCGTGGTAGAGCTTCTGATATTCAGAAGCCTGGAGACTTACTCAGGATTGCACTATACAAGATGACACCTAGGACCCAGATTCTTTGACTACTCATTGAATGAAGTTATCCTGACTGTAAACTAAAATGATAATATCTCCACATCCTTTCTGGAACTCTGGGAATTGCCTTCTAATCCAGTTTACAATCGACAGAAAAACCCATCATATTGCTTTGTAGTCTTATATTTAAAGATGCTTATCTAGGTGCAAAAATGATTTTTAAGTCTTAAAATATTGCGTGGAGTTTTGTTTTGGTGGTGGTACTGGGGATTGAACCGAAGGTTTTCACACTGAGCTACATGCCCAGCCCTTTTTTTTATTTTGAGGCAGTCTTACTAAGTTTCCCAGGATGGGTGGAAATTTTTGCTCCTGCTTGTCTCAGCCTCCCAGAGTTCTGGGATTATAGGCATGTACCATGTGCCTGGCTAAACTACATGGACCATTTTGTGAAAAGGTAAATAAAAATAATCAAGACTTGTAGCTTAATTGTTTTTGAGAAGTTACTTAATTTTCTTCCTCCTCAAAAGTCACTTGCAGGCTTCAAATTCAGTATTTCTTACAAATCACCAAAGACCCTTAAAAGAAGAAAAAGGACCTGAAGCTATTTGTAGCATTGTAAAACCCAATAGAAACCATGTGTATATTAAAGCTGAAAAAAGATAATAAATATTTTTTTACATATTTGGTGTAACAGTAATTTAGTAAATAACATTACCTTTGCTGATTTGTAGTTTGTGCATTAATAGGTATATGAGAAAAATGTACTGATGGACGTGATCATTAAAGATACAGAATCTTTATCCTATCAAGATGAAATTCTTGGTAGGAAAAGAGCTGAGAGCTAGAAACTATTCATCCAGTACAACTCTTATTTTGCTGATAGAAACCAAGGACCCAAAAAGTTCAGTGCTTGCCCAGGATTGCAGTGGTTATGAGTGGCAGAGGTTGGTTTAAACTTTGCTGCTGTCTTCAAAGCTGCTGTGCCACCCTGCCTCCTGTGTACTTCAGCTTGGCTTGAGAATTTTCCCATTCAGCACTTCTGTGTTCTGTGACAGCATTTCACTTGTGGTTTTACATGGCTCATTGTTGTGACACTTTCTTGGACAGGGAACAGAAGCACAAATCTACCTGGCTTAAATTATACAGGGTGCATGCCTATGATCCCAACCCTCTGGGAGGCTGAGACAGGACATGTAACAAATTTGAGCCCAGCCTGGGAAACTGAGACCTTATCTTAAAACATGAAAAGGGGAAGGGATGTAGCTTCATGCAAAGACCCTGGATTCAATCCCCAGTACTGCAGTACAATAAATTTAAGGATATATTCATATATTTACATACCTTTACAGCCCAGAGGTGTATTTGGGCTAGTTCAACTCAGCAGTTTAGCAATGCCAGCTTCGTCCTTAGGTCTGTTTCTGTCACAGGCAAAAGGCCTTATGACAGGTTTCACATTCACTCATCACCCTATCCCAGTAGGTAAAAAAAGCAGCTCTGAAAACCTTTGGTATTTCTTTCCCCAAAACTCAACCTGCCCTTACAGCTTACCCAGGTTATGTCCCATGAAGTTTCAGGGGAAGGGGGGTGTCACATGAACAAGCTTCTGTGGTCAAGGAACGCCATGCTATAAGTTCCCTGAGCCAGTGGCTGTTAGGAGAGAATTTCCCTAGAGCTGGAGATAGGGTTGGCATACTTGTAATCAAAGAGCACAGAGATGGGTACCAGAATGAAATTGGGAAAAGTTACAAAGAAGAACAGGCTGGATGGAAACCAACAATTTCCACCATAGTAATTACTTAATTTGGAATGCTGATATTTAAAATGAAAACTTTTTATCTAATCAGTTTCTTTTTATTAGAAAATAATATTTTCTAACAAAGAGGAAGTATCATAGTAATATTTCATTATAAAAAAAACTTGCCAGAGTCAGGCATGGTGGCAGCCTGTAACCCTAGCTACTTAAAAGTCAAAGACAAGAGGGTAGCAAGTTCAAGGCCAGCCAGGGAAACTTAGACTGTCTCAAAATTTTAAAGGCCTGAGGATGTAGCTTAGCAAAAGGGAAGGCCCTGAGTTGAATTCCGGCAAAAAAAACCAGCACTGGCAAACATAGGAACTGGCCCAGGGCTACATCCCAAAAGAGCGCTCTCACCCTGTAAATGAGGTAGTCTTCAGCAGTCAGGTAGCTTCTTTTTTATTTATTTATTTATTTTTATTTTAAAAGTAAAAGAACAAAAGAATAAAAACACTAACAAACATACACACAGTAGCAGAACAGTACAAAAACCAAACTACAGATAAGGTGGCAGGGGATCAACAATGGTTGTTGTATTTACACATTGATAACTTCAAAGTGTATGCTCAGGACAATACAAATAGACATACAAGATTGATCAACTAATCATCGACTGTTCCCCACATCAAAATGACATGAGACAATAGTGCAACCATGTCAGCCATCCCGCACATACATACATACCTACACAGCTATCCCCCTCTTCCTCCTTCCTTTTATCCTGATTGCTCTCTACTTTTGAGCAGTCTCCCTTCATACCTCCCAATTTATAGTCCCACCTCCAGGTTCCTATACTAATGATACAATACGCTGTTTGCACATGCACATCTGATTTATCTCACGAGTATGGTCTCTAATTGTGACCATTTGCCTACAAAAGCCCCTAGTTTGTCTTTCTTTACAGCTGAATAATATTCCATTGTGTAAAAATGCCACAGTTTTTTAATCCAGTCCTCCAGGTAGCTTCTTGTCCCACAAAAGGCTCTTGCCCACAAGTGACACATCACAATAAAGGCCTCCGTACCCTGACCTGCCATAGTTAAGCAGTTTGCGTCAGCTGGGTGGGTCCTGGTCTTCCCTAAGAATACTGACATAGACCCATATGTAAGGTCAAGTTTAGGACACAAAATCTCCAAGCTCCATGACATTTTTCTAATAACACAATTGTAGCCTGGTTCACCCCCATTAATTTTAAGTGAATACTGGCTAGCCAGTTTTAAGTTAATGTGATTACACTTTTTTTGTTCTATACTGTGAGGATCCTGGCTTTGAGGGAGCCCATAAATAAAATTTGAAAGATAAGTCATCCAGCTCTGCTGACTCGTACTGTGGTGATCTATCCCTGCACCTTTATCCCTCCTATAATAAAAGGTAAGCACTTATGCAGAAGAGGTTCAGTAATTACTAACTTGGGTACGTACACTATACATTAACAGAACTAGAGAAGGATAGCCCTGGCTTGTTCTGCCAGGGAGGCCGGCACAGACTTTGGACTCCTGGCTTTGTGAGCCATCCCATGCCCCTCTCTTGGAGGCTAGAGGGAAACTCTGAGAATAGTCACAAATGTTGGAAAGTGGTTTTCTGGCCTATGAGATACTGATACGCTCTTCTTAGATTCAAGGAATTTGATTAAATAGTTCCATAAAAGGCAGAAAATAAGTTTCAGGATCCACCGTGGCTCTGCGTTGATTGTTTTGACACGTGACTTTCACTTACATCCAAGAGGTGGCACTATAATGCAGAGCAGAGTCACCCCTAATTTGAAGGGAATTCTTTCTCTTTGAAGTGGGCCAGCACTGTTAAGAGGTCTGTTCTGCACAATCACAAGGGTCTCACAAGGGTCTCTGATCCATCCGGTGTCTGCAGAGACATCCCTTAGGTAAACTTTCCTGTCTTTAGGAGTTGAACTCAGGACAGTGTCACATGGAGTCAGCATGGTCCTGAGTACTTTCCCTAAGTGTGACTTTCAGGAATCCCATATAGTTTTTCTGAAAAATGCAGTTTGGCTGGGTGACTGGCAAGGAACTAATTTCTAATCAAGATGCCATCTTGTCACTTGAAGTACACACCTGCCAAGTAGGCTGTATAGTGGGATCCTCTACTGAGTACATCTGTCCAGTTGGGAGAGCTCTTGACTGCTTTTAGAGAGTTTGCAGCCAGAGAGCCATGATCATCTGGAGCTCCCACTTCTGCTGGTTGCTGAAATTACATTTTTTTTGTATTGGGGTTTGAATTCAGGCCCTTTACACTAAGCTATATGCTGTCATTTTTAAATTTTTTAAGACAGGGTCTCACTAAGTAGCTAAGCCATCCAGGCTGGGCTCAGACTTGCAGTCCTCCTGCCTCCGTCTCCCAGAGTACTGGGATTTTATTTTATTTTTGTTTGTTTTGTTTTTGAGACAGGGTCTTAGTATGCAGTCCAGGCTGGCCTCAAACTCACTGCAATCCTCCTGCCTCATCCTTCCCAGTGCTGGGATTACAGATGGGCGCCACCATGCCTGGCTCAGTGCTGGGATTATAGTCAGCCTGTCTCCTCTGGGTCAACACAAGACAATGGCCCTCCAGAGCCAGGAACTCTTTCTGGGCTATAAGACCATCTATACACAGGGACTTTCTTTAGACAATACTTACAATCAATTGGTAAGGTTGTTCAGTATCTTATAACCCTAGCTATTTGTCTCAGTGTCCATCTATTTCCCTTTATGAGTAAGAGTTGAATACAGGTGAGTCCCCAAACTTTACAGCCACAAGTTAGGCTCTTTGGTCATTTCTACATGAAATTCACCTCCTCTGTAACACAGACTATCAAAATTATTTCACAGCCTTTGATTTCCTCAGAGATGCCTGGGGAGAATGAGTCACTGTGAAGAGAGAGAGAGGCAAGTCACCCGAACTGCAGGCCTGTCACCCTCTTCATCTGAAAGCTGTTCTGTCCCATCCCAGAGTGGCTATGGAGCACTTGAAATGTGGCTAACTGAATTTAAAAAGAAAAAATAACAGCATCAGAGAAAACAAGGCCATATTGGAAACAACACAACAGAGAAGAGGCTAAAAGTCAAGTATGGGATTTAGAGGGCAAAACGAGAATAAGCAAAGAAAGAAAATGACAGCTATGGAAGTCAGAGAAAGGAGTATCAACATACACATAATAGGGCTCCTGAAGAAGAGAACCAGGGGTATGGCTCAGAACAGTTACTTAAATACACAATCAGGAAAATCCCCAAGAAATAATGACAAAGAACACTCAACAAACAGTATAGCTCTCTCACTTCAATGATTGAAAAAGCCTGTGACCATCCAGACAAAAAGTTCAAGTCACACAGGAAGGGAGACATGTTGCTGATGGGAATATGAACCTCTGGTGTTTTAAAATGTGTCAGCATGTCTTAAAATTAAAACTGATCTTTTAACCCAACAATTTTACTTCTGAGAGTATTCCTCAGGACACACACACCAGCAGCAGCAGCAGCATTAGTATGGGCAAAAAAGAAAAACCTCATAATCAATAACAAATCCATAGTAGGTAATATTAAAATTAAATCATTAATTTTTAACTTATAGCTACTGACCTAGAATTATGTTCATTATATTCTTTTAAGTTTTTTTTTCTTTCTTGGGGGAGTGTACCAGTAATCGAACTCTGGACCTTGCACTTGCCAGGCAGGAACTTGTGCCACTGAGCTATATCCCCAGCTATGTTCTGTTAAGTTTTATTGTGTGTCTATGATATATAACTCATAATAGGAAGAAAGGAAAAAATGGACATGTAAGCATAGCAAAAGAAGCATACACAACAGGTTGGAGGCAAATTATTATTTTTTTTAATATTATTTTTATGCACACAATGTATATTGTTAAGGAAATTTTTGAATGAGAAAAACCAAATAACAAAGCTTGGCCTTTAGTAAGTAGAGCAGGTTCACTTACTTAGTTAAGACACAGAGACTGGAGACTCTCTAGGGAATTCAAAGAACTGGCAGTGGAAAAAAACCATGAGATCATCATCACTTCCTCTCCTGATGCCCTCCCAGGAGGAGTCACTCAAACTCAGAGAAAATCTAACTGGTAATTAATACATGGAGTGCTCACTGCCCCTTAGGAACAGGAATGAAAACACCAGCTGAACTGGCCATGAAGACACTGATGAGAGATTTTGTACTGAACTGCTTAGACCCAAGTCAATCCACAGATGCTCCCTCTAATTCTGGAGTCACAAACCTGACCCTGAACAGGTACCCATTATCTGCATGATGTAGTGTTCTTTGATTTTTCAAAAACATTTTTATTTTGTAATTGATGTATATATATATTTATGGGGTACCCTATTATAATTAGATACATGTATAATATGTGTAATAACCAAATCAGGATAATTAGATTTCCATCTCAAATATTATTTTCATTAGGAATATTCACTCTTCTTTGGTTACTTTGAGATGTATAATTAGTAGCTGCAGACTATGGTGATCCTAGTAAGCTAAAGAACATTAGCACTGCTTCCCCTCCCTCACAGTATTTTATTGCTCACTACCCACCCTGCCTCTACACTCCTTCGTACTCCCCTTCAAAGCTTTATACTCCATTCTACACTCTGCTTCTGGGATCAAAGAAGTCTCCCAGAGCTGCTTCAAAAAGTGGCAAGAACGATGGTAGAAGCAACGGGAAGCTGAGAGGGATTAATGGCAATGTGTCTTCTACCGTAATAAATTTTATCTAAACACACTATGTTTTTGATCAGCCTGTGTGTGGCTGAATCTTGAACTATTAATCTAAATACTAACAATATTAACTTCTCCCAGTGTCAAGAGTGCTTTCTCTTGTTGGTCTTAATTCATTCCAAGTGTAAAACTTGAGACTTTTTAAAGCATACATTGTGAAGCTTATAAACAGGAAAGGTTCTTTCTGTGAGTCTATCTATGGTTTATATCTAGATGTCCCCCAGAGCCTCACGTACTCACAGGGGGGCTCTGGGGAGGTGACTGGATCATGGGGGTACGAGAGTCAGCAGTGATTAGTGCACTGCGGAGCTCATAGTTAAATGTGCTGCAGGGGGGTGGAGTCTGGCAGGACGGCTGGGTGTGTGGCAGTGTAGCCTCAAAGGATGTATCTTGCCTTTTGTTCCTTCTTTCACCTGCTTCCCTGCTGCCAGGACAGAACACGTGCCCCTCTCCAGGCCCAGCCCTCTCTGCCGTGCCATCCTACCTTGGAACTGGCTGACCATGTAAGGATTAAAACTTCTCAAACATGGGTCAAAATAAATCTCACCTCTTTTAAGTTGTGGGTATCACGTGTTGTGTCCTAGTGATGAGGGAAATGACTAAGACAGACCAATGTAGTTTTTTCACATAAAAGTAACCAAAGCCTGTTTAGTATTTCAAAGCCCTTATTTGTATTTATTCACTCAAGATTCTTTTCTGGTTAAAATACAGAATACTAAAAGAAAAATCAAAATAGGCTTTTCAGTGAACAGTTATATATAATTCCTCTTTGACAGTAATTGAGTAAGTGCTTTCCCAAGTACCATTTTCAATTAACAAGTCCAGGGGTCTCACAAACTGCCTCAGCCTGGAGTTGTTATTTCCTAATGGGGTAAATTTTGCTCTCTCACTAACTAGAAGTCAGTGGCCATCTGTACGTATACACCCAAATCTATGTGGCTTCCGCTAAAGTCTGGATCTCGCATGTTCCTGAAAGGGCCACATATAAGAAGCTTAAGTTCTTGGCCCATGGCACTGCTAGGAAGCGATGGAATCCTGGAGAGATGGGGCCTAGTGGGGAAGAAGTCAGATACTTGGGGCAGGTATACTTGGACCCCACCCCTTTTCTGTCACTTCCAAACCACCATGAAATGAACAGATCTCCTGAACTGACACATGTAACTTCCAGGCTCAATAACTTAATTAAGGCCAACTTAGCATGGACTGAAACTGTCAAAATAAACCTTTCCTCTTGTAAGTTGCTTATGTCAGGTAATTTGTTACTTAATAGAATGCTAATGCAAATTACTGAAGTAAAATAATAGAAACATTTTAAAGTGTAAAAATACTGTGTTTAGGAACTTTTTAAATTAGTGTTAAAAATTATTGCTTTCAGTAACTTCAGAGTGAAAGATCATTTCCTTCGTTTTTAGCGTTCTGAATTTAAAACTGGCATTTCAGGCAGTGGTGGGGACACATACCTGTAGTCTCAGCTATTTGGGAGGCTGAGGTAGGATCACTTGAGCCCAGAAGTTCTGGGCAACATGGACCCCTGTTTTAAGGGGAAAAAAAGAAAACTGAAATTACATTACTCTTAATTCTATTAAAGTTTTGTTTTCTTTTAGGCATAAAATACAAAAGGAAAATTAAAACCTTATCTGTTGAGCATTAAAAGGAATGCAGCTTTGGAAACTAAAACACTTGTTAGAAAACTTCCTGGACATCTTTCTGCTGTAAGGTTTCAAGGAGTAAAACACTGTTCTTAGAGCAGGGACTTGAGCTTATTACAGTCTGGACTCCCCAAGCCCTTCTAGGACTCAAGAACCAACAAAGGCTCTAGATCAAATCTCCAGCAAGCTGTTCTCAAAGGACATCTGACATTTTACAGTCAGTGCCAGTTTTTAAACAGAAATGCCAATTGTAGCACAGCTTTTACACAAATTTTCTTCCACATTTGAAGTGTTTGTCATTTCATAAAGGACACAGCTTGCTTTTTTAATTCACAGGTGAATTCACATAAGCAGTCACAAACCTTTAATTCTCTAGGTCTCCGGCGCTTCCTCATTTATGATCAGCAGCCTCTCTGCATCCTTCATATAGTCCTCTGCTCCAGTTTACCAAGTACTTTCCGGCCACTACTTCAGCAGATGCTTACGTTGCACCTATTATGTGCCCCTGGGGGTTTAATGGTCATAATTCTAGTTTCTGTTAAGCTCTTCATCATTTTATTCTGTGACAGTGATAGGGTAGGTACTTGTTCCCATTTTTACAAGTGGGCTAATAATATCAAAGTCTAGGTCATTTTCTCAAAGTATGGACCTTGCAAGGACAGGACTGGAAGCCAGGACTCCTTATGCCTAGTGCTATATGCTAGTACAACAGACTATTTTAAATTCTGTGTAACATGATTTCAACATTTTGTTTATACTGAGACGGTTTTTTTTCCCCATGTTGCTGTCTTACAAAACAGAAATCATGCCTTTTATTTCATCTTGTTTTTAAGCAATAGGGCAGTCCAATAGTGACTGCTGCCAAAAACCCAAAAGCTGCCAGTAATAAAGAGATTATTCATTGAAAATGCAGATATAACATATGTTAAAAAGACTTTCCCTAGTTTTTCAAGTAGGGCTGACACTCAGGCCCTATGCAGCCCTGGCTGTACCAGATGTTGCATATTTAAATCGTGCTGGGAAATATCTCCTGAGCATCCTGAGAAGCATCCCGCACTCCAGTCCTGTCCTGAGTCCACAGCTCTCTATACCTGCTGTTAGTAGCTGCACAGCACAGGGTCCTGCTCTGTCAGCTGCCGTCCTAGTCTGGTCAGTGCCTATGTTTTATCAGTTCATAGACATTTTTGTGTACTTTTGTTGTTGTTTCTGATTTTTACTATTTAGCTCATAGTTATTTTTAATGGTTGCCCTGCTTTCAGAGAAGATCCTGAAATGGAGTCAGGCCATTGTTGACTCTAAATTTCGGCCTATTGCCTACTGATATAATTAGAAGGGTACAGGAAAAACCTTACATGAAAATTTTATTTACATCTTACCATGAAAACCTCGTGTATTAGAGCCTAATAAAATACAGTGGGGGTGGCTCTTCATGAAGAGAGGTGAAGAGGACAGAGGGAAGAGCACAGAGAAGCGCCTGGAGAAGTTCATCTCAAGGGTCAAGACCAGGGGTGGAGAATCTGTCAGAGCTTTCAATGATAACAGACAGCCCACAGTGGAACACATGCCAGAGGTTCGCCACCACTGGCCTAGGAGAGGTGCCAAGAGAAAAGTCGACAGATTTAAGAAGCTGCCCTGTGCCCTTTGATTGCTTTTGATCTGTGGTGAAACCTGTACTTTTACTATTACCCTTAAACTAAGTCCTTTTCAACAAATATGAAGAGCATAGCAATTACAAAAAAAATACATCTCACCATATGAATAAAAGGACTAAATGCCAAAACTCAGTAAGTTGCTAAATCTTTAAAAATGTGCTAAGAATAAAACTATTATTGTAATAACCACTAAATGGTTCAAAATAGAGTGATTTCTCTGAAAGGAGTAACATCATCATTGTACTTTTAGAAAGGGAAGCAGCAAAGGCGTGCATTTGGAAATGAATATGACACTGTAAGATCAACCCACAATGTAAGTACCAAAAACAGGAATCGGTACACATGAATAAGCTTTTTATGTACATTAACTTTTTTCCTGCTATGTTTTAAGTTAGCAAAAAGCCTTAGTTTGTATAAAGTGATGTGCAACCTAATTCCACCTAGCACCAGACCAAGATCCTGAACTGAGAATGAATCCGTATTTTACAACTTTATTCTTATTTTTCCTCTAAAAAGAGACCAAATTAGTTGTGGGCTAACTATACCTATAGAGTGGGCAGTCACAAAGTACCTCAGTCGTGTAACAGCAGCCAAAATCAGTATACTATGGTTGTTTTACCGTGCAGCTGCTCGTGTTACACATTGTAAGTGAGCATCATGGTGCATCATGAACTGATTGTACCACCTGTGCAGAATTTCAGAAATAAGTACATCTGAGGTGGAATCTAACAGCAGTATTCTTTTATCTTACAAAGTAAAAGCAGGCATTTTTTATTTGAATTTTTTGTTTTTGTCGTAGAACTTCTGGAGGTCAAACAAGGAAGATATACCAAACTCAAAGCAGTGTAAGTCTTGAAATGAAAAATCTGATGTAGAAGTCAAGCAATACAATCCAGTGTTTTTAGGGGAGTATTTATTTTCAGCAGTCATTACATCTTTCTGTGAGATCTGTGTTTTAAAGTCTCAAGTTCCAAAACATTAATAATCCGTTCTCTAAAATGAGATGGAAAACCGTGATCAACAGGACACATACATTTTTTTGTCGTGCTAACAAAGTGAATGATTTATTAAAAGATGTCGCCATCATTTCTATCAGT
>PVLD010022992.1:0-28258 GCA_004027595.1 Dinomys branickii | reverse complement strand
GTGTGTGTGTGTGTGTGTGTGTGTGTGTGTGTGTGTGTGTGTGCGTGCGCTCACGCGCGCCCGTTCTTTATTGCCCCACCTGGAGCCTGCCAAGTTCTAGGAGTAGAAGCCAACCGTGCAGGCCGGCCGGGCGTCGGGGCTGGGAGGCAGAACGGAAAGTGGAGGCTTAAAGTCCACCTACTTCAGGAGGCAGGAAAGCAGTGTTCCTAGGAGTAGTTCGGATCCAGTCTGCTCCCCACCGAGGGTTAATCGCCATGCCCCCGACTCAGCGAGGACACCCGTGATTATCTGCCCCGGATTCCATCCGAAGAGTCCAGGCGTCTGCACTGCTGCGCGGGTTCCCGGGTCCCCTGCCCTACCTTTCTCCGTCCGCTCTGCCTCTGGCTACTTCACCTACCAGGTGGGGATGAACCGAGGCGCCGCGAGCCCATGCTTAGAGCTAAAACGGGGAGCCCCGGACCCATTAAACATTATCGGGACCTCAGGGAAAAGCGGGTGGGGAAGGAGTGGACCAAGCTGCGCGCAGACTAAAGGTAGGTCACGCCGCTGGCTAGCGTTTCGGGGTCCCGCGGCTTTTCGGGCGTCCGGGGGGAGCTGCAACTTCGGCCAGGACCGCCCCCGCGCCGCCCGGACCGAGCGGCCGCCTCCCCCGGCGCAGGGCGGACTTCGGTGGGAGGCGGACGCGGGGCCACGCTCCTTTGCTCCTTTGCATTCGAGGCTGCCACAGCTTCCTCCTCCAACAGCGGCGAGGATGACCACTTCCGAACCAAAGCCGGCGTCCCTCAAAAGTTGGTCCTCACGCAACAGCCCCGACTTAGCCTCCCGGGCGCCGCGGGCAGGGCGCGGGGCGGCGGCACTCACCTGGGCGTGACGGGCTGAAGCGCGGAGGGTTCGGCCCGGGCGTCGGGCCGGGAGAGCAGCGGGGCGCAGCGGGGCGCACCACCTCCCCGGCCTCCGGCTCGGTTCAGCGGCCGCGGAGAGCGCGGCTACGGAGCGCGGAGTCTGGTCGCTGCGGAGACGCGGACCCCATCCTGGGGCGGGGCGGGAAACGGCTGCGGCCGGGCGACCCAACTCCGAAAGTACGAGCAGGGCACCGGGAAAGAGGCGGGAGCGCGGGGAGGGAGGCAGCCGCGCAGCGCAGCGGCGAGGACCGCAGCTTCCTACGATTGCCACCTTCCGACCAAACCCTGCGCCCCACACCCCGCCAGACGCCGGCTCTGCAGCCTCCGCGAGCGCCCCCTGCGGGCGGTGCGGGCCTGCGCGCGGCCCCACGCGCCCCACCCGGCCCGGCCCGCCGCGCCCGCCCGGGCTTCAGTCTTAAGAGCTGGTTCCGCTGCTCCTCCTAAAGCGGCAGAGCGGTGAGGCTGGGAGAGGAGAGTAGAGGAGTCACACTCCCCCCACACATTCAAGGAAACTTCTTGGATGATGCTCAGCTGTCCCCAAACCTGGGAGAGATGCTGCTCCCCACCCCGCACTACCTGAGTATCTGCTGCTGAGCCTGATGTGTGCATGGAGCCTGAGAATTAATTTAGCAAACAGATGCATGAATAAATGAAGGGACAGCTAGTCTTCCCCCATAATGTCTTCCTGGATGCATCCATCTCCCAGATAAGATAAGGAAATGCCTAAGGCATACCTACACTCAGAAATAGACATAAGCTGCTGTCTTATGTAAAGCATAACCACTGTCACAGGGCAGGACATACTTTAGAAAGAAATAGGGACTTTCCCTTCCCAAACTTATTCAAAGTCAAGTTCTGGCACATGTACAATGAGGAGGAATGCTGCACATTGTTTCTGATCGATTCTGCAACCATGGATAAGCCAGGCAGTTACATTCCCTCTGCGCATGGGTAGTGTCCGAATCACAGAGTCCATAAACTCAAATGTAGAAGAGGCTGTCTCTGACTCTGAAAGACACCGAAGGCCTTACAGTCAAATACGGACAGGACACGAGATAGGAGGTTCTCCCTCCTCGTCCAGCTTAAACGCTTAACAAGATCTCCGCTTGGGTGAAGGCTCATCAACCAAGAGCTATTTTGTCAACCATAGTTCCCAGTTTCAAAACCCAGAGGAAAACTAATAGGATAAAGAGCAGGACCTCGTTGATGGTTGTATAGAACCAATCAGGAATTTTCAGTTTTCTTTATGTTTCGTTTGTTCATTTTTGTGGTCCTGGGGGTTGAACCCAGGGCCTTCTCACTGAGCTACATCCCCATCTCTCTCCTCTCTCTCTCCTCTCTCTCTCTCTCTCTCTCTCTCTCTCTCTCTCTCCAGGTAAACTGAGTTGCTAAATTGCTCAAGCTGGGCATGAAGTTGAAATCCTCTTGCCTCAGCCTCCTAGAGGGCTGGGATTACAACTGCATACCCTGTGCCCTGACCAAGATTTAAAGGAGCAATAAAAGAGCTTCACAAAGAGAAAGAATTTTTTTTTGCTTTCTTCAGTCATCTCCCAAGCTCCTCTAAACTAAGGTAACACTAAATGTGAACCCTAGGAAGACTCTCAGTCTGCCTGTGCACAGAAGCTGCCGGATGAATCTAGGGGGTTTGCTTTGATTGAGAAAACTTGAGTCCTGTGCTCATCCACGAGCCAGTCACCAAGGCGCGGGGTTTGGGGTTACAATAATGGGTTGGATTTGCCAGGCGCACAATGTGTTTACCATGCTCTGGAACCCCAGGGAGCCCAACCTGAGCCACGCAGACCAGAGGGAAAGGAGTGCTCCTCCAAGGAACACTCAGGACCTTCCCACAAGCAAAGGGAGTGCGGAGGCGGGAAGACACAGCCAGCATGCGTTTTCTAATTCCCTCCAGATTTTATTAAGAAGTAACCTTGGAGATGAACTTGAAGTCTGTATTGGGCTGAACTTGCAAAGATGAAAGAAAGAAAAGGGAAAGTCATTATTCATTTCTTTGCATGCTGATTGCAAATTCTAAAATTTAAGTTCCATAAAAATAGGGGATACATCTTTGTATTGTCCTGTTCCTGAGTATAACCCCAACACCTAGAAAAGTACCTGTCAGTGAACATATTTTAAGTTAAAAATTCTTTAAATATCTTAGAGATCGTTTAACATAAACCTCTTTTTTATAAGTCAGAGAAAAGGAATTAAGATGTGCTGAGCATGTACTATTTCCCGGAATCTCTCAAGCATTCTACTTACTATCCTAGTATTTAATTTTAATAGGGTCCTTCCCCAGTAAGTTCTATTATAGGTACAAAAAAAAAAAAAAACTTCGGCTCTGGGTGGTCAGAATGAACAGACCAGAGACACAATTAGTTACCAGGGGAACAGGAGCGTCAATTGAAGCAGGTTCTGAAGATGGCAACCAAGAATGGATAACACACGGGCTGTGGAACAGAGGTAGAGCCAAAGCCCACAGAGAAAAATCTAGTACAGTTATCCCCGTGTTAAAATCACAGACACTCAAAGTGAACGTAACATCACAACTTGCAACAAATACGGTTTCCGCTGCCAGCAGGCTTTGGCTCCCTGATTAGAAACACACAGTTGCCTACAAGCCAGTATGCAGAGCGCACGTGCAGCTTTATGCCAGAATTTTTCCTCAGGGCATGCCACTGAAGGTAAATTCAAAGAGCCTCTTTGCAGGGCACAGAAGAGGAATTCATTCCCACCTCTCCTATGAAAGCAGCATCTCATCTGTACAAGTGAATGTTCACAAACAGCTAGTATGCTCTCAGTCACTGCCCCTACAGCAAGGTGCCCAGCAGCCAGAGCCCCCTTAACAACCATAATCCCTTCGTCTGGGTCACTCACCTCCTCCCAACTCTCCTCTTCATGGATCCTGAGCTGCTAGGGTCTACAGCCATGGTCAAAATTGTCTAAAGCCAACCCACAGAGCGATGGAGCCACTGGCGTTGCCTAGCTGTGAAGGAGGCTCCTGCTCTGAGGAGATTCGCTTGCCGGGTCTCTGATAGCATAAGGGAGGCATCCACTGTGTGTCCTATGCCAATATGAATGGCATCTCACCCATCAGCGTGACAAGTAAAATGCTGGATCGGCCCCAGAGAACAAAGGGGAGGAACTGTGGATTCTCACTAGTGCAGTTGGTACCATCTTTTAAGGGTGGCAGATGATGGAGAGAAACAGGCACAGAGTCAGTGCCCTGCATCAAAAGCCTTGGCTCCATCCCTGAGTGAGTCAGGGTTAGCATTTTGTTTTGAAATTGAATTTCTGTTTTCTTTTTTTTCCTTCTCCTTTTGAGCTGTAAGATGGTTACATACTTAACTAGTCAAGGGGACTGCTGTAAATCACAGGATTTATTTTTGAGACTGTGGATCAAATAAGAACCTTGAATCTCACCCCAGGGTTATTTATAGCTTAAAAATGTGTTCTTTTTTTTTTTTATTTCTTGTGATTTGGGTAACTAACTGGTACGTCTTCCTCTGGCATTTCTGTATGTGCCTGAGGTGGGTTGGATTGCTAGAAAGCAGAAAGGAACGCTCTAAGAAAGCCCTCCTAAAATGCTACAAGTCAAGGAAGAACTGATACACATGTTCTATACTGAAGCGGGGATTACATCCACTTCCTGTCATTCTTATACCAGAGCACTGTGTGACCGAGCTGCCTCCAACACTCAGAACAAGCTGTGCTGCAAAGGGTCGCCTTATGCTTTTGTCTACCAATAGGTGGCATCAGAATCTCTCTAGGTTTTCTTCTCTGTTTGGAAAACCATAGGCAGAGAGCATTTTATGAAAATTTTCACTTTGCCATGGTGATGTTTAAAAAGCTGCTAAACTGGCTCTGTGTTATTGCAAAGCAGATTATTCCCTTACGTTTTAATGAAGCCTCTCAGTTACCTCTCAGTTTTCACACTAAGCTTGTTTCCACGCTGAAGAAAGAAGGTTCTTGAGCAGAACTCAAGCTCAAAGATTTTCCTTTTCATCTGTACACTGTCTTCCTCGGCACACCATCGCTAGAGGCAGACTCCACTCAAAGTGAACGCAGACCACTCAAAGTGAGTCCAGACCCCACCGGACTCCACTCCTCTGGCCTTAAGAAATGTTAGCATGCAGCTATCCTTCTGCTATCTGCCCAGCCCTTATTCATTTTTGTTTTTGTGTTTGTTTGTTTGTTTTTCTTACTAAGAAAAACACAGCTTTCTGGGAGGCAGTAATGTGTCCAGCCTCAAGTCCACATTTTCCAGCCTTTTGTGTAGGTGGAATATTCGCAGAACTCAGGTCTACTCCTGTACTCTCCAGTATAGCAGCCACTGAACATGGGTATTCGTTCAAATTGAGTAAAATTAGAAATTTATTTCCTCAGTTCCCTCAAATATATATATATATATATATATATATATATATATATATATATATATAATTGAGATTGGTCTTGAAGTCACTATGTAGTCCAGGCTGGCCTAAAATTCACAGTGCTCCTCCTGCCTCAGCCTCCTGAGTGCTGGGATTACAGCCGTGTGTCACTATGCCTGACTCTCCCCAGCCACATTTTAAATGGCTAACAGTGAGAATCTTGGAGCATTCAAATATAGAATATTTCCATCATTGAGAAAGTCCAATGCTTCTGTAGACATATCTCTGTGAGCGTCTTAAAATGGAGTGATAAGAGTCTGCTGGCAGGTGCCTTTGCGCCTTTATCCTTTCCCTTCTACTCACCTGAAGGCGTGGGCTGACCAGCTGCCATGGGACCACAAAGCAGCATTTGCTAAGGCAGGCTAAGTAGTAGACACAGCAATACAAATGGAACCTGGGTCGTTGATATCATAAAGACAACTGTATTATTACCAGTGTAAGGAAAATAAAACCCTCTGAGATTCAAGCCAACACTTGTCCAACACTTCATTATTAACAGTTAGATATTATTTCTAATTGATATACCCTCAGAATGTTACCAGGACAACTTTGTATTAGTTATTTGGATAAACAAATGTGTTCACTTTGATCAAAGCTGAGAATGAGACACTGGCAAAATGAAACAAACAAAGAAAGAAACCATAAAACACATACACAAAACAAAAAACAAAAAATAATGAAAAATGTATACATCTTAAGAGATGATTACTAATCACTTGTTTCAAATGGACCAAAAAGGTTGTAAGTGGACATTTATAATATCCCAAATGGTTATCTCCTTTTTAATAGTGTGACTGAAGAGCAGCTCTGATTTTCCTGGAAAGGAGACGGGCGTGGAGAGAAAAGTGAAATAACATGTAAGTCCGTCCTATGAGCTAGAAATTTGACTGGCCTGCAAACGTTATCATATTTAACTCTCAGGACAATCCAATAAGGTGGGCTTCGTAGCCCTCCTTCTTCCTGATAACAAACTGAGATTTGGGGAAATTGTCTTGGCAAAATCTACATAGCTAGTTAATTGTGGAAATGAGTTTCAAATCAAGATCTGCTTGGCCTTGCTACAACTACATAATGAAATTCCACTGGTGAGTGTTATCAGATGTTGGTCCATATTTGCCTATTTCAAGGCTCTTAATCTATTCATTGCATCATTTTTCCCTCAGGTTTGACTTTTTCTACCCTAGAAAATACTGATATTTATCTTCACTTTTATGAGCTTGGGAACACTCTTAATCATCCAATCCAACTTTCCTGTGGCAGCCTCGGAGGCCCTCCCGGAAACTTTACTTATTTCCAGGAGACAGGAGTGTTGGATAAGAGTGGTCTCCATTTGCACTCAAACTAGACAGGTGACATCCTTGCTGGAATAGGAGGAGATAACAAGTTGGAAAACTCAAAATGTGAAAGTTGGAGAAATAGTTTTAAATTTGAAATGAATTTAAGTGATTTCTTCTTGTGAAATTCACAGGAGAAACTGAGTTTACTAAATTCTTCAAAGCTTCCTTCTAACTTATGAGATGATTCAAAATAAGGAGAAAGTCCTGGAAAGAAAACACATACAATTTTAAAAGAAAATGAAAGACAAACAATAATATTGAGGAGTTTAAACTCACATTTTGCGAAAAGCAGAATTAGCATATGGAAACCACAGAACAGAGTGCAAGTAAGGGATGTTTATGGTGACCTGAATTGTTATGGAGTTCATGAGGATTCTAAATTACTTATCCAGGTAAGAAATACATTTTTTAAACATTTATATACTCACTTCTTGTTCAATCAAATATAAAAATTAACAAATATTTTAAATCCACCCCACCCTGAGTCCTTCAAATGGTCAATCCTGCCCAGCTACCCATTTCTAACATGCTTTCATTATAGTAAAAGTATAAGCAAAGAGGATATTCCAGGCACATGTATATACACTAATAGGTGCTGGGCTGCACTACAAATTCCCATCTGGTGTCCTTCTCCAGCCCACCAAGGCTCAAGGTCTCATTGTACCCTTCAGTACAAGTGCCGGCGCCTACACCACACTTTCTCCTAAACCTGGAGCCTATGTGAGATTGCTCAAGCATTCTTTTCTATCACCAAAAAGAGATGAGGGTCCTCCAGAAGTCATAAAGCAGAGCTAAGCCATAAAGAAAGCATCTTCATACCATTCCATGGCCTCAGTTACCTGAGAGGATTGAAAAAAATCTAGACAATCTACAACTCTTTTCTATACCTTTCCCTTACTATTTCTAGGTTCATTTTTGTTGGTATAACAAAATACCACAAACTTGATGATTGATAAACAATAAAATGTATGTCTTGCAGTTCTGCATGCTTGCAAGTCCAGCTTCAAGACACCAGTAGATCTAGTGCCTAGTGAGGCCCTGTGTTATCTTCTCCCACAGTGGCATCATGTTGCTCTATCCCCAGAAGAGGATGACTGCTATGTCCTCCCCTGATGAAAGCAAAGGACAGGCAAAAAGGACTGAGTTCTGTGTGAAGCCTCCTTCATAAAGATCTTAGTCACATTCATGAAGGAGGAGCCCACATGTCTCAATCACCTCCCAAAGGTCCCACCTTTCACTACTACTGCATTGGAAATTAAGTTTCAACATACAATTTGGGGAGACACTTTCAGACGCTCCACAGCAGTAAGAAAACGAAAAGACATGGTCCCGAGCTTCCATGGGTTTATGTCCAACTAGGGAACAAAACTAAACGACTTCAACCCAGCACAGCTAGAGACCATGGATGACTATGGCCAATAGAAATGAACAGGAGAGAGACCTACACCTGTCCAGGAGAGTCAAGCAAACCTTGGGGAACAGGTAATGCATGAGCTACTTTAGAAATTAAGCAGGTAGGCAAGGGCAAAAAGCTTTGCAGCCAAGAAAACAGCACAAGCAAAGGCTCCAAGTCAAGGTCTGGCATAATCAGGGAACCTCCAGTAATTGAATAATTCACTATATCTGGAGTCTAAAAGACAGCGAGAGAAGGGGCCAGGACTCAGACAAGCAGACAAGGTGAGGCCCAAGTCCAAAGGGCCTCGGAAGACTGACAGAGTTTTTATCTCATTCCATGAGTCACTTATCTCAAAATACTGAGCTAGGACCCGGAACTTACCTCAATCCATGGTGAAGTGGGAAAAATATGAAGTCTTTAAGAGGAATAAATTAATTTGGGGGATTATCCCTTTCATATTTTCACATTAGTAGCAGTCACTATATTCTTGTCACCCATTTCTTGTTAGATTTTGTCCTTTTGAGGACATCCTTACTAGTAAGATAAAAGTCCTTATGAGACGGGAGAAATGCAAGAAATATGTTTTGAGATTTGCCCTTTGAAATCCAAACATTTGGAAATTTAAGAGCTGGAGGTCATGGGAAGACATCGAAGAGTTTTAAATAAGCAGTGTGATGATCTGAGGTTGGTGTCACATTGGGGAGGAGTTAGGCAAAATAGGGTCAGGGAAATGAGGAAAGTGTCTATAGAATTCATTTATAGACATTTATTGACAATTGCTGTGGTGTTAAGGATATAGTCATGGAAAAGATAGGCAAGGTCTGTGCCTTCATGGAGTCATCTGTTAAGCCATGGAAAGAGAAAATGAACAAAGAAGGAGAGTCAAAGACATTGGGACACATGGAGAGGGGGAAAATGAAAGAAAGAAAATGCAAGAATGTCTATACATCATAATAAGTCCGGTGAAAGAATTAAAAATGAGGATAGGAGGTAGTAACTGGGAAATAACCTCTTCTGAGGATGGACAGAAAATCTTTTCGAAAGAGACAGCATTTGAGCTGAGAAAGTCAACATATACAGTGGGATGAAGAACATTCCAGGTAAAAGAGGTGGAAAAAGTTCTTAAGAGTCAGTTTTAATAGTTTGGGCAAAAGAAGATGAGGTAGTTAGACAATACCAAACTCCACAAAGGGAAAAAGAGGAAGGCAGGATGAAAGGGGTGTGGGAGGCTTCAATATTATGGAAAACAGTCTTGTTAATTTTCATGATTAAGCACATTTTGAGCATCAAATCTGGGCCAAACACCACCTAAGTAAGAGTGTTGATGAAATATTGTCTTTATTTTTCAGGGTATTATCATCCAGAGCAAAGCACAGCGTAGATAATTAATCCCAGAGATAATTTGCAGGGTCTCCTTGGTTGAGAATTGATTCCCATCCATAAGCCAGAGATGGGATCAATTCCCGTTGACATCAGTAGAAAGGAAGTCCTCTGGGCTCTGATCCCAGGCAACCAACATGCAGAAGGTTATTTCTAGAGTAGTAAGTCCATATGTTCAGAAAGAGGTTTACAGAAAGAACAGGATTTGCCTCAGGAGAGCTCCTGCCTCATATGACCTGCTCTTCCTATTCCCTTTGTTTTCCCGATGATTCTCCTGGCCCGGCTTGCATCTATACTTACCTTTCAGGACAAGCACTTTCACGTCTGTTGTTTGGTTACATGTCACCTTTATTCCTTGCAGTGAATTTAGGAGGCAACATTAACCTCACTGTGTAGAACATGCCTTTGAAAAACACGGAGTCCTCCTAACAGGCCTTTTTCAGATGTGAACAAGGTGCCCCAGGAAGGGTCACATGGGTCACAGGGTCTGTGTGGCAGTGGACACTGGTGAACACGGGATGTGTGTTTCACTAATAAACTGTGGTGGGGCAGGACCTGGGGCCTTCAAGGGCAGGTTCCAGGATGAAAGCATGTCCTCCACAAGGCTGGAATGAGGCAGACTGCAGAGTTTTAGGCTGCATATACACATAGATATTTGTAATTATTAAATGAAAACTTTGCAATGATTATTGCTTTACCATCTGTCTTTTCTATCTATAAACATTCATCAATAATATAATTAATAATGGCTAGAAAATATTCCAATATACGGATATAGCAAAATACATGATAACTAATCCTGTTTCGAACCTCTGTTTCCAGTTTCTCACTACGGAGCACAGCGCTCTGTGACCACGCTTTTCCATCAGTACCCCCGATGTGATGTGGTGCGACTGAGGGGACCTCTTGGGGCATTTATTTCACAAACCTGTTGCCCCAGGCTAATTGTGGAGCAAAGCCAAACTGAAGTGCATTTTATAAGTTATCTCCTGAGTGCTCCTTAAAACTGTCTACATCATTAAAAACACAAAAAGACAGAATCTGTCACAAAGCAGAGGATACCAGGCAGACAGGATAATTAACTCAATGTGGTGCCCTGAATTGGGTCCCAAAGCAAACAAACAAAAAACCAAAAAAACTGATGATGCTCAAATACAACCCAGTTTTTGCTTAGTTATACACTGACATTGGTTTCCTAACTATAACAACAGCTCTATGGCTATATAATCTGTTAACACAGGGGAATGTGCCTGAGAAGTATATGGGAATTATCTGTATTATCTTTGAAACATTCCCATGAATCTAAAACTATCACATATTGAAAGTTTATTTTTAAAAACACAACTTTTTTCCTCTTAGGATAAAATTTGGTTAGTTAAGTTGAAAGCTGTGTATAAAATTTCAGGTTTTTGATATATTTTGTGAAATTACCAGGATTGAAATTTAATTTTATGCACCATTTTTGTCTACTTTTTAAGTTTAAACCTTACTTTGTTTGCTTAATGCCTCTAAATCAAACGGCTTCTTGTCCAGTTACATAAGAACACACTCTCCAGTTACCTCCTGGCAGAACTCAGAGACTATCTTTGAGAACTGCCAGAGGAACAGGACCCAGCCTACCCTTCTCAGCCTAGATGGCTCTCAGCAAGCAAAGGAATCAAGAAATGACTCAAATAACTCCTGGGAAGCAGGAGAGAAGGGCAGAGGAAGCCATTTTTACATAGTCATTTTCTGATTGCAACTCTGCTTTCTCACTTTTCTAAGTGAATCACCAGTGATCTAAGGCAGACCAAAATAACACATTGTTCCCCTAGGGAAGAGAGGGGGTGAGGTCCTATCATTCTGAGGGTATTCTTGGGGAAAAAGAAAGAAGAGCAACAGAGAGAGACCACACTGCTACTTTTTCTAAAAGTAAGGCCTATAATTTTGCTCTTTTGAAAAATCTTTTTTGAGAACACTTGCCTATTGGAGAAGGTATAAGTAATGCTAAGGCATGAATTTAAAGATTTATCAGTTCTGTGTCTGTAACCTCCTCCTGCAGGTGCAGTGGGCGATCCACATTATATCCGGTCTTGTTCACATTTATAGGAAGGCACCGACAGCTGTTGAGCATTGGTGCACCAGGCACTGTCCTAGGCACCTTCAGGTAGGTTTTTTATCAAATTCCTCCAACAACATGGGGTGACAGTGTGGAAGATTCTAAAAATGATCACTACCCTCCCCTTCCTTGAGACGCCACACTCCCATATCCATGTCCCTTGATATGATGTGAATCCTTTCTAGCTGCCCCTTTCCCGGCAGGAGCAGTACTCTTAAGTGAAAGATGAGGGTGTTCTAAATCTAGGCAGTAAAGATGGAAGATCTGGGTGACTTCAAAAATATTTGTGGGGCACAAATATACTTGACATAATTTAATATGGATTCAACATTTCTCAACAGTTCAAATGCATACTCTCTTTCCCTGTGGCTTTTACTTTAACTATAGCAAATCCTATCAGTATCCTCTGTAGCGAGGCCTCCTCTCTCCAACCCCCAAATCACCTGTACGCCATTGGTGCACACAGATCACTGCCAACGTTTGTCTCTGCCAGCGTTCAGTGCTCCTGAGAAAGACCCTCAACCAAAGAGTGATGGAAACTGGTAGGTGAACATCCCAACTTGCTTGCCCTTTCATGGAACAACTCTAAGGCCTGCTCTCCAGTCACCCTGAGTCCTCCTCAGTGACTCTATGCCCCAGCTGTCTACATTGGTAACCCACTCCTTAATAAATCTTTTTGGCTTTCTGACATTCCCTGTCTATTGTCCAGTTCCCTCACTTCTGCATCCTAGGCTACTTCTCAAATAAAATGCTTAACCACAGTACTTGGCTAGGGCTAAGCTTTTGGGAAAACCCAAACTAAGTATCCTATTGCTGTTAGATTTATGAAGTGAAAGAGAATTTTAAAAGTATATCTTTTGTTGTGCTTTGTTTTTGCATTGCTGGAAACTGAATTCAGGGCCTTGCACATGGTAGGCAATGAAAAAGATAACTCTTAAGGCCTTTTAATTTTGTACTTTCTGAACTGATGAAATTGCACTCACCCACTAAAGAGAAAGCAATAGGAAGATTTGGTCTACCATCATGTGGTATCTAAGGATTAGAGTTTTCAGCCCTAAGTACAAGCATTTTACTTGAAATATGTGCTGTTATTATGTTCTCTGCTGTTATCACTAAACATGAGGTACCTAAAAATCTCCCTAATTTCCATATTGAAGTACTGTAAATACAATCAAATGGTTGTTGTCAAGAAGTTGATATTTAAAATAGTACATTTTGTAAATATAGTGAAATGTGTCTCACTCTAGCCACAACTATCCCAAACCCTCACAAATGTATTAGGGTTCCCTTCCAACTTTCAACTTCGCTCCCACTGATGTTCTCCTTTCACCATGGGAAGAACAAGATACTTTTTAGCATGGATACATGAGAGGACAAATAGAGTAAAAAGAAGGGAAAGGGAGACAAGGCCACAGGAATCTGCGTACGAGGGAAAACTGGAAAGCAAGTGCGCTGGTCTCCTGGGGTTACTATTACAAACTATGTCAAGCCAGGTGGCTCAAACAACAGAAATTTACTGGCATATCTCTGGAGACTGGAGATCTGAAACCAGGCTGTCAGCAGAATGTGCTCACTCTGAGGGCTGTGAAGGAAGTGTCTGTTTCAGCCTCTCCTTTGCATATGGGTGACATCTTCTCCTTGTGTCTCTGGTCACCTCCATTCTGTATGTCTATGTGCCGCTGTCTTCCTACACAGACAGCAATCATGCTGGATTAGGATTCAAATTACCTCCTTCTAACTTACCTCTTTCAAGATCCTAGTGCCAAGCACTGAGATCCTAGCTCCAAAGACAAACAAATGTAGGATCTTTTCAAGAGCTCATCTCCAAGCCTGGTGTACTAGCAGTCAGGACTTCAGTATGTGGATTTTGAGAGAACACAACTGAACCCATAACATAAGGAAAACAAACTCTCTCTAAGGGCTTGAGGCTAGTAGAGCTTCTTCCACTTGGCATCATTAACAACTCCATGCTGAGAAAGTTCAAAGTGAATTAAGAACAAAACCATCAGAAAATTATGTGCTCAGAGTTATATATTTATAGAAGCAAGAAACATACAATTTGTATAGAATCAAGTTTTTAAAACAAATGAGGTTATGGGATAAACCACTGGCTAATCAGCAATGTAAGCAGGCAGAGCCCCCTTCCCAATTCTGTTAGTGAATGCTCCAGTTTGCTGTGGCTTGTTATCTGACCACAGTGGTTGTTAGCTGGCCAATGTGGTTCTGTGGAAAAGGCAACAGAAACTGCACAGACAAGAGCACTTGGTCCACATCTTCTTCAGCTGTGTAATCTCCCAAAAAGGACACTGACGTTTCTGCTGTAACTTTTCTTAAGTGGTCTCAAAGCTACACGCTGTACATCATGGCAGTTTATTTGTCCCTCTGGGATCCCCTCAAACTCTTCCTATCACTCAGCAGAAGTCATCATGGCCAGAGATCAATTAGGTGCATGCCTCAGTGGGCGGACATACAGACCACCACGTTCTAATCCAGCAATGGCCCTGCCCCCCTCTACAGTGCCTCCATAAATCCAGCCCTCTGCCTGGCTCTGCATTTCTTTCACGGTTTTGCAGAGGCAAGCAGGAGATATTCTGTCTTCTACAGATCTTCTGAAATCAATCATCTTGGCCTCAATACTTACATGTTATTAATATGTGTTCATCTTTGCTGGACACTGTCAAGTATCCTCTCTAGGAGAACAAACTGTTTAGTATAGAGTCACTTCTGATGGTGTCCTGGATTTCACACCCACTGAATTTTAGGGCAATGTAGAACTCATTATACAGGCATGCATCAGAAACAAATACTTTACCGCCATGTGGTATCAACTCACATTCTCTCTGCTAAAAGGAGATCGTGTCAAAGGTGAGACAAACATCTACAAAAAGTAAAATGAGTATCAGGCTCCCCGATGCACTGAGCAAAATGATCCTTTTCCTAGTACCTCAGATCAGACAGGAGAGCTGGAGAGGCCAGAAGTGGGGGAAAGGGAGGACAGGGGCGGCTGGGAAATGTCCAGCTGCATACTGGTGCTTTAAGCAGCCACCTCACTTAATCCTCCCTGACAAGTCTGCATAAGAAAGGCTGTGTTCGCAACTGAAGATGAAGAATCTGAAGTTCAAGGAGTTTCAAGGCTAAAATCACACATGGACATGAGGCAGAGGCCAGATTTAACTTGATCCTATTTGAGAGAAGAGGGAAAAGCTCTTGCATTTTCCACAACCTCTTTTGATTTTTGAAGCCTTTTTTATTACTTCATGTGGATATTTGCCAGAGGCAAAGGAAGGTTTTATGGGAGAACTTTAAGTCAGAGCACTTCTTAGCATCTAGGGCACCCCACAGGGCATTATATCAAGAACGCTAATTCTTACCTTGTCTCAACACTGGTATCAATAAGCTGTCCTTGCTGCTACAATCAGGAGCATCTCTAAAATTAAGAAAACACTCATTTATAACAGGAGAAGTGTTCTGACAGGTTGAGGGTAAGGTAGGTCCTAGCATCTCCTACTGTAGGTCTTGAATCTGTTTTTGTCCAGGGTGAACAGGTCCCAAGAACAAGGTACCCACAGATGAATAAAAAAGAGGAAAAAGAAATACAACAGAGACAAAATTCTGGGATCAGGGGGCTTATAGCCTCTTGGACTGTAGCCTTGAACAGCATTTTCAGTAACCTTTTACTGAGAAAGAACAAAGGAGGCAACTGGGCTAATGGGAGGATATCAACCCTTTCAGCAGGAACAATACAGCTCAATTACCACAGGCATGAGGCTTGACTGGCTAGCCATCCTGTTACCACTCCTTCCTGCATATCACAGCAAAGCATTTAGTGTTGACCCTGGGGATTGCAAAGCTTCTGCTACACTTCCTCCAGAACCCAGCAGTCACCTGCTAGGTTAGTCCTGAGGCAATGCATTGAAAGATTAACCAAAGAATGTCCTTCTCCACATCATACTACATGAAATAATAGTGATAATAGTAATAAACATTTAAAAAGTGAAAAGAACCATACTACAGCTAATATTATGAAATAAAGTTTTTTAAATGGCAGGAAAGTAAAGAAGGATCTGAAGCTTAACAGAACTGGTGCTGGATAAAGAAAATGCATCAATAAATCTGAGCACTATCATTAACAACCCCTGAGTGTGCACAGTAAGCACTGGGAGGAGATTTAGAAGCTCAGCTCCTATGCCTGTGGCCACAGGAACCCGAAGGACGAAGGACGGGGGAGTTTCTGCTCCTCCACTTGGGCATCCCCAGACCAAAAGAAACAAAAGGAAGGCATAATGACCAGAACCACCCAGACCCCGCCATCCCAACAACAAGAGATCTAGAACGAGACAAAAAAGTGTTCTGTTAGAGAGTAGGGGGTTTGCTGAGAGCTTCGGAGGAGGGATCATTGCTCTCTCAGAACTTTTACGGAGGAACCAACTCACTAGATATTGTTTTACTTCTACTGGCAAGGATAGATATAGCTATGGGGCAGAAGTAGGAGAATAGAAATGGTGAAATCAAAGAATCACAATTACTTCCCGGATGTAAATACAGTGCATGCTAATTTGGAGGGCACATGCAAGGAAAGAGGATATCCCTGTACTCTCTCTGCTCTGCATGAACAGAAAATGATTCCAACTAACTGCAGTGCGTAAGAAGAAATGAAAGCCCAATGTCTCCCAAAGACTACCTACAACTCCTTCAGAGCTTCCAAAACTCTTTCAGAGCTCTGGGCTGTTTCTGAAAAATGAGTAGAACTTACGATAAAAAGTAGATCAAAGTGGAAGACAAAGAAGTTTCTGACTGGGTGAAAAGAATCAAGGAGAATCTGTCCATATTACTAGTATAAATGGGAACTCTGGTTGGAGCTGTCCACCTTGAGCGGGAAGAAAAGAAATTGTGTGGCTTTCAGAGAACGCACTACACCCAAATGAGACGACAAGCATGAGCATTCCAGAGAAAAGAGGCAGAAACACCCTAGAAGGAAACATAACCCAGAGGGAAATTCTTTGACAATTATTTCAAGCTATAATCAAAAATGAAATGGAAGATAGTGAGACAACAGACAAAGACAGCAAAGACGATGAAAATGGAGACTGCTGAACCCAAGGAAACGGACGACCAAAGGGCAAGACAACCGGTCTTGGGACATGGGGCACAGTACATATAGCTGAGAACAATTACAGATGTGTAGGGGGCCCCACCACTGTGGACAGAGGGGCAAAAGGAGGTTGGGATCTAAAACAATAAAAAAGAGAATAGAAACAAAGAACAGGGAAAGAATGGCCACACATAAGGCATAGTATTATTTCAAAAGAAAAAGTTGAATAAATGGGAGAGAAAATGTATTAGATACTATAGTAGGTTTCCCTTGAAATAAAGAAAAAAAATTACACAGTGAAAGGACACAGAATGTTCCAAGAAAAGAAGAATGATTATGGAGAGTTAGTAAAATCATAGTGAATTATTGAACTCTTGGGACTACAACACAATTCTTCAGGTATCTAGGAGAAAAAATAGTCACGTGATTAAAAAATAGAGACTAGCTTCTGAATCCCCACACCAGAGTTAAACTGCAGAAGTCAGTGACAAATGTCTACAAAATTCTGAGTCAAAGAAGACCTCACAAAACCCCAAACCATGCAAAGCCAAGGTTTTGTAAATAACGTTTTAGTTACTTCCACCATAAAAGAGTTAAGAGATGATGACATCTGACAGCCCTTACTGGAAAAACATCTTAATTTTTCAAATCTTTTACAATGAGGCTATGAAACATTTTTATAAATATAATAAGCCACAAATTCATAAGCACAATTTATCCATCAAGATTTCAGTTTTTCCGAGTGGCCCCGGAGCAATGTGTTCTGAAAGCCATGAGGGCCTCCCGGACGCCAGCCACATGGGTTTAAGGGTTCAGCTCCCCTCCTTTCCCCAGTAACTTTTAATGGTGTTTTCACCTGTGGATATCTCTACGTCCACGCAAAGAAATAGTATTTCGGTTCTACTACTTCTCATTAGGAATCTCATATGCTTATTTCCTGCTGCACGAAATCACGCTTTTTTTGTAAACAGTCCTCCGAAGTGGCTCTCCTGATTTATAACAGGATTTGATGAACAAATTCACGTTAAGACTTTTGGCGTTTTTGAGATCAGATAGCCCTCATTCTTAACCTACCTTAGCCTTACAGCAGTGCTTTCTTATTTTTCTCCTTCGTCTTCCTGAAGTCCCAGTTAGCCCCATACATTTTAATTCCCCTCCTCTACATATGTTTTGCAATACTACTACCTTATATTGCTGGACACATTTAGCTGCTAGATAAAGAAAAACCTCTCACACAGTCAGTGAATATTTCACAAGTCTTTCCAGAGCAGAAAAACAAAGTAACATCAAACATTACCAATTATAAGCTGCCAAAAATTACATCTGAAATGCAGAATCAATTCCAACCAGTGATGAAATGTGGACAACTAACCACTACAGAAATAAGAGTAAAGAAGCCCCATGGCCATGCAAGTCACAGTGGCCCAATCTCATATGGACTGGAATGCCTTTGTGTGTATGAAAGGGATACAGAGGGAGAGAAGAATAAGTGAATGGATGAGCCACTGTGATTGTTAAATAAGGAAAGATTATCAGAGCCAATGCCCAATCAAAGCAACTGCAAAAGGAAAAAAGGTCTGAGGATTTGTAATCTGATTTTGAGATGGTTCACAGTTGACCCCTTAGGCGTGAACCAAAATGCTGTGACCCCATCACTACTGCATGTGACTGTAAATCTTAATATCCTGCAGACCCTCCCAACTCTGGTGTATTCCTAGTCTTTGTGATAATTAACTGTCTTGTCAGTTTGAATGGATTAGGAAACTCCCAGCAAATTGGTGGAGCCGAGTTCGGGATGTGTCTGTGGATGACAGACATGTAAGCCACAGACTGAGGAGGGGAGAGAGCCCCCCACGTGTAGGTGACCCCAACCAACGGGCTTGTAGTCAGGACGGAATAAAAGGGAAAGGAGAAGGAGTCTCGTTTTTCGCTTCTTTGGAGGAGCTCCAGTCTGTCATCAGCTTTGGATATTTGTCTCCAGTTCTTTCAGGTTCCCAGAGAAGACTCTTCATCCTCCAAATGCAGACACTGGCTTTCTGATACAGACTCACACCAGAGTCTGCAGTGAGCTCCAGGATTTCAATTTTAGCCAGGTCCCCAGCCCTCCTGTGTGCAGATGACCATGTTGCAGTCTTCCATGCCTGACCCGGCAGGCAGCCATTGGACACCGACTACATAAGTCTTTTACCTCTCATTTGTAGCTGGTCTGCCGCTCCCAGGCAAACTACAGATGGAGGCCTGAGTAAATGCAGCCGTATCCTTCTACTCTCTCTTCTGAATCTACAGGAACATCACAATTTTCATATACTTTCTTCCTCCTAAGATAATTTTCTACCAAATATGTCAGGCTTCATATATCAAGGAGAAGTAAAGAGTGCTTTCACATGGTGTTTACCAATACATTCTAAATCAAGGAGGCAAGACACATATGGTGGAACACTGGTGCTCATTGTTAATTGGTTCAGGGAGCTGTGATGAGTACCCACAACAAGTATCAAACAAGGACAGCAAGTCACCAGGCAATGGATACTGACATGTTGCAGCTTGCTTGCTGTCTGCCAAATAGATTAGGAGTATCAGAACCACATTTTTATGTCAAACTGTGTTGAACACCAAATTCAACAATCAAAGTGGCTGAATAACAAAGCATGACTGTATTGGGTTTGAACTTTGAAAACCTGCACTGCAGCAATGTTTTCCTCTTCCATCTAAGTCTAACTAGTTGTAGAACCTTGGGTGTAGAGGTACAGCCTAGGAATAGTTCAGCTTCCCTATTTTAAATACGATAAAAAAAGACTCAAACTATGCTCTCACAGGACAGTGGAGAAGTTGGAGCAAACAGTGTACGAAGTAAATAAGCGAATCAGAGTTGCTTTGGTATCCTCAAATTTCTGTGAAATTATGAAGGTGATGTTATACTAACAGACTGAAAAACAATTTGTTAATAATTCTATTTTTCCCTACCTTTCTCATTTTTTAAAACTTCCTTCTTTTTAAAACAAGTTACATTTGTCATGCACAGTAAATACATTCATTGTGGGGGAAATGGCACCTGACCCCTTTTACCTTCCCTCCTCCCCTCCTCCCTGCCACCTATCTCCCCCAACTCACATCTCCTTCCTGTCCTTTCAAAGAACCAACTCTGATTCATTGATCCTGTGCGTACCTTTAGTCTCATTTCATTAATTTCCATTCGATCTTTACAATTTCTTTCCTTCTATAAATTTCAGATTTGGATTGCTCTTTTTTTCTAGGATCTTGAGACACATCACTAGGTTATTGATTTGGGATTGTTGCATTCTTTTTCATGTTTGTATTCAATGATAGAACAATCCCTCTTAGAACAGTGTTCATGGTTTTATAGGTTTATTTTATTAATTGAGTTTACTGGTACATTTTAAGTATACATCATGATCACTTTCTGTTGGGAGCCCCTGTTGGGGGCTGGTCGTTGGTCATGTGTCTGAGTGTGGGACAGATCCAGAGAGCCTCAGGCAGTCAGGCTACCTCAGTATTGAAAAAGGTATCCTGCTTGGACAGTTATAATCTTAGTCTTAGTCTTAGTTGCTAGGCAACATTATTTCTCATGATACTACTTTGCAAGTGTATAAAATAAACGCCCCTACTGTTGGAGTCAGTCCTCTTGCTCATCAGGTGAGAGGTGACTCCACCTGACCCCAGCTGTTGTGTCCTGTCTTTATTTTCTAAATCCTCTCATTGCCATTTTCTCTGGGGACCATGGAGAGACCATCGACTCCCACAACTTTCAACACAGGGACTTTATAGCTCTAAATGACTTATCTAAATTCCCCTTTTCCCCATTCCCTTACTCTCACTTCAATCCCTCTTCCCCTACTTATTTACACATGCTTTTCTATCCATTTTTTGTCTTTTCTCAGTTTTTCTTTTCCCTTCCTTCCTTTGCTCCTCCCTCCTCCCTTGTTCCTCTTCCCAACTGAGCATTTTCTTCCACTTCATGATATCCAGTATGCATGCTGGTCCTTATTTATACTTTCAGTATCTCACACTAGAAAGACAATGCAATACTTATACATGTGTGTCTGATTTATTTCACTTAAGAGTATGGTCTCAAATTCCATCCATTTACCTATAAATGTCTCAGGTTTACTCTTCTTTATGGTTGAGTAGTATTCCAGTGTATAAAAAAAGCCAAATCTCCTTTTTCACCAGTTGATGGGAATTCAGGCTGCTTCCAAGATTTAGCTATTGTAAACAGTGCTGTGATAAGCATGGGTGTGCATACATTGCTATGGTATGATGTTTTTAATTCCTTTGAGAAGATAACAAGAAAAGGAATAGCTGGGTCACGTGGGACTTCTAATCCAAATTTTGTGAGGAGTATCCACACTGATTTCCACACTGGTTACACCAATCCACAGTCCGACCAACACTGGAAAAGAGTTCCTTTTTCTCCACCATCCAACCAGTACTTGTTTTTGTTTCATTTCTTGAATACACATTCTTCTCAGCTGCACATGGAATATTCTCCAAAATAGACTACATACTGGCCCATAGAACATGCTTAAGTAAATGCAGAGGAATTGAATTATCCCATCACTTCATAATACAATGAAACTGGAAATCAATGACAAAGAAACCACAAACTCTATGTAAACACATGGAAATTAAATAACACTCTCTTGAACAACCATTGTGTCACAGGTAAACTCAAAGAAGAAATTACACAGTATCCACAATTAAATGATAATGCCGATAAACCATTGAAGGAGACCACTATGAAAAGCCCTGAGCAGTACTTAAATTAATCAATGGGCTTTTCATGTTTACTTGTGAATCTGCCTAAGGCCTAGGTTCCTTGTCTGGAGATGGGTAGTGGACTCATAGTAAGTGAATCCCTGTAAATCAATAATCCCTACTAAGGCCTGTAATGACTGGTGAAGCTGGAAAGCCTCAAAGGGTAAGATAAGATTACATCCAAGGACACTTGGTTCCAACTAGATGAAGACTGTAGCCTCAGGCATCTCACACCTAGATGGACTAACTTAATGCCTTACTTGGAGAAGTCCTTGAAAAATCTTCCCTTCTTGAGTACTTCCCTCCCTTCTTTTGATAACTAAATAAATGTGGGCTACCAAGAGAAGGTCTTGGCCTTAAACCTGAGAGAATCTCAAATTCTGTGAGAGGGTTTGATCCTCCTGGAATCCTAAAATCATTCCACTTGCCTCTTTTTATTTAGCCTGCACAGTACACTTGTTCAGCAGATTACAGACCTGATCACCTGGCAATAACCAAGGGATATTATTAACACAATAACCATACTGGAAGTTATGGGATGCAATGAAAATAGTCCTAAATGGGGAAATTTATAGCAGTAAATTTTCACGTCAGGAAAACAGAACGGGCTCAAATAAACATCTTAATTTTGACCCTCAAACTTTTGGAAACGGAAGAATAAATCAAGCCCAAAATTCATATGAGGGAGGAAATTGTGAAGAACAGAGCAGAAATTAATACAATAGCATCTAAGCAAAGAACACAAAGAATCAATAAATCAGAGTTGGTTCTTTGAAAGATTAAATAAAGTCAATAAAACCTTAGTCAGTTTTATCAAAAAGAGGAAAGACTCAAATCCATGCAATTAAGAATGAAATCACAACAGATCCTGCAGAAATCCAGATCATCACTACCTACTTTAAGAGCCTTTATCCTAATAAGATGGAAAACACAGAAGAAACAGATTCCTAGATACATATGAATTACCAAAGCTGAATCAAGAAGATACAAATAGCCCACTATCAGTCGATGAAATTGCAGGTATAATTAAGAACTTACCAACAAAGAAAAGGCCAGATTCTGATGGATTCATTGCTGAATACTACAAGTAATTTAGATAATATCTAATGTCACTACTACTGAAAATCTTTAATGAAATTCAAAGGGAGGCATTATTCTCAGTCTTTCCTGGAAGCAAGCATTGCCTTGATACCAAAACCAGAGAAGATCCAACCAAAAAAGAGAACTACAGGTCAGTCTCCTTAATGAACATAGACACAAAAATCCTTGACAAGATACTGTCAAACACAATGTAGCAAGTCCTCAAGCTTATTCCCATAGCTTTTTGTATATTGTACTTCCATTTTCATTTGATTCTAGAAAACTTTTAAATAATTTTTCCCTGATTTTTTCTGTGATCCACTGATTATTAATAATGTATTATTTAGCCATGAGCCATACCACTGAGCCATACCACATCCCCAGCCAAATATCCATGTGTCTGCATAGTTCTGTGGTTTATTTTACTGTTGATTTCTAACTTCACTCTGCTATGATGTGATATTATACAGGGGTTACTTAAAAACATTTATTTATTTAAGCATAGTTTATTGCCTAAGATATGCTTTGCTTTAGAAAAAGTTCTATTTACTGCTGACAGAAATTGTGTATTCTGTTGTTGTTGGATGAAATACTCTGTATCTGTCAAGTTCATTTGTTCAATGGTGTGTTAACTCTTCTGTTTCATTAATGATTTTTTCCCATCTAGTTGATCTGTCTAGTTGTGTGAATGGGGTATTGAAGTCCCACCATGATTGTACTGGTGTCTATCTGTCCTTTTAATTCCAGTAGATTTTGTTTTCTAAAGTTCAGTGCACTGACATTTAGTGATATGTACAATTGGTGTTCTTTCTGTTAAATTGTTCCCTTCACCAGTATACAGTGATGACCTTCCTCTCTTTGCATCAATTTTACCTTGAAGCCTTCCGTGTCTCAAAATTAATACCTACTTGTGTTAGGGTTCTGGTTGAATGGAACATAATCTTCCACCCTTTCATTTTCACTGAAAATGAAAAGATATCATAGTATCTTTTTCTAGAAGATACTACGATATCTTCTATCGTAGTATATGGTTTTATTTTTTATCTATCTTTTATCTTTGATCCATTCTGCTAGTCTGTGACTTTTGATTGGGGAGTTGGGAACACTGACCTTGAGAGTTAATATTGTGAAGTATCTATTGAATCTTTTCACTGTGTGATTCCCCTGGAGTGGCTCCTTTATACTTTTCCTTTTGTGTAACTACTTTCCCCATCCAACACATCCTTTCATTTGGGCCCTGTAGCTCTGGTGACTTCCCCATCTCTGTCTAGGACCCCCTAACTATTTTCTGTTATGCTGGTTTATTGGTTATGCTTCTTTTTAAGACTTCTTGTTGCAAAATGTCTTTACTTGTCCCTCATGTTTGAAGGCTACTTTTGTAATGCATAAAAGTTTGGGTAGACTATTGTTCTCTTTTAGGGCTTGAAAAGCTTTGCTCCAAGCTCTTTTGGTCTTTAAGGTTTATGCTGAGAAACCAACAGTTATTCGTGTATGCTTTCCTTTAGGAGTTACTTGATTTTTTTTTCTATCAGCTTTTAGTATTCTCTCTCCTTTTGTTGAATTTCTGGAATTTTGAGATGACATGTTGTAGAGATATTCTTTTCTGGCCATGGCACTTTAGGATTCTATATGCCTCTTATACTTGAATCCTAAATCCTTTTTCTAGATTTGGAAATTTATCTGCTACCATTTCAGTGAACAAATCATTACACCTTTGGAGTTTTTCTAAATTTTCCTTTATTCCCATAATTCTGAAGGTTTTATAGTCATGTTAGATCCAGGTTTCATGGTATCTTGTCACTTTTAGGTTATAATTGCATTTATGATTGTTACAAACACCTTTTCTTCTGTTTATGACACTCTGTCCTCATGTTGGTCAAGTCTGCTGTCCATGCTTTCCACTGAATTTTTCATACTATGTTTTACTGTTTGCTTCCTTTTCATACTTTCTAATTATTACTGAAGAGGTCATTCATGTCTTGTTTAACTCAATTAGTTTATTGTTTGTTTTTCTTTAAGCTCATTGAACATTTTACCAGTAAAATCTCTTATTTGTTTAATTAAATAATCTTTGAGCTCTTTGTACATCTTATGCATTTGCTTATTTTTTCTTTTATTTTATCAAACATCTTGACCATTTTGTTTTTGAGTTCTATGCTTGTAGCTTCCTCTACTTCATTTCCCATGATATCAGCTCTTGGGAAGTAAGGACTCATGAAAGGCATCTGGTTGCCTTGCTTTCTCATGTTTCTATGGTCTTTGCACTGTGGGTTGAAGATCTATTAAGATAGAGAATCTCTGATACTGCTATGGTGATCTCCTTAGAGCTAACCTCCTGTGATATTTGAGGGTCTTATTAATGTCAGTGGAGACTCATTCTCTAGCACCATTTGGAAAGGAGAAAACCACAGTAATGGTGGTAACACAAAAAAGGGCAGATATTGGCATATAGCAAAAGCCAACTAAAAGCAACAACCATCCCATCCACAACAATAGAAATAAGCAATAATAATAGAGTCGAAGACAAAAATGCATATTGTCATACTATAAGAACTAATAATAGCTGTATCTATACCATCCTTAATAATAGAAAAGAGATCTAAATATAGATACAAAGATAGGCCAAATACTGACATACAGTAAATAGCTACTCAAAACAATAGAAAAGAATTCAGGGTCAGGGATATAGCTCAGTGGCACAGCACCTGCCTGGCAAGAATGAGGTCCTGAGTTTGATTCCCATTATCAAAAAAAGAATTCAATAACAGCATAAAATCAACTGAATATCTAAAATTAATAAAGTTTAATAGTAATAATAATCAAAATGAGTTGGGGAAATGAAAAGTGGAAGAAATAAAATCAAAAAAGAAAAAAGGAAGATGAGAAGGAAAAAAACAAACAATGAAAGAATAAAAGAAAGTTAATAGAATTAGGTAAAAATAACAGAAAAAAAACAAGATAAGAAACAAAATGAAGAGAAAGAATAAAAACAAATAGCAAAAGGTAGGAAGAAAGCAAACAAAAAAACTTTTAAAAAAGAAAGAAAAAGAAAAATGAACCCAAAAATTTCCTCTGCATGTTTGACCGCGAGTTTCCTTTTCAGTGCCTGTAGTGCTAGATCCACCAGGTGTGGATTAGAGATTGTGGATCACAACTAAGGCCTATTTTGTTTCCAGACCCACGTTTTTTTCTGCATGAATGCTGAGTCTTGCCGAGTTTTCCTGCTGTGTCACGTAGATCAGTGGTGTGCTGTCCGCTCCAGGTTTGTATTCACTCTAGCAGCACTTAGTCTTTGCTCCACATCACTGCTAGCTCTGCCTAGCTTTATGGCCTATGACCTTGTGAGGTGCCCTCCTTCCTCCAGTGCCCCCTCTGTCCATTCACCCATGGGCGTGGCAACCATCCAAGACATATCCCTGATCATGTTGGCTGATAGGAAAGGCAAACAAGTCACCAAGCTGTGTGCTGAAAGTGAAGAGGACCAAGAGGTCCACTGAACTTAATGCCAGCTCTTTGAGACCCAGTGACCTCAGAAAACCACAGATGACCAGCCTTCCTTCTCCTTCCAGAGGGTGAGATCACCTTATCCTTCACAGTCTGAGCTCTTAATCTTAATTACTTAATCTTCTCAAGGGATCTGCAACTAGCCTGCTCCTCTACGACTCTCTCTTATAGCCATCTCCCATCCAGTCACTGTAGTAGGGTGACTCCAGGGACCCTGAAGTGTAATTTTTCTGTGACCTCTGATTCCTGGAGTATCTTAGTCTTATACCATAAACGCTTTCACCAAATGGTTTCTGATTATATCACTCCCAAGTATGGTAAATGATACAGTGCATTTCTTCTTCATCTCTAACCTGCCATGTGAAACTTTTCAGAGTTAAATCTCGTGCTGTACTGGTATTAAAGTAACTGTGGACTTTCCTTGAGGCTAGCACTTCTGGTTTGTCATTTCTCCCCTGGGCTGCAAATACTCTCTGGACCTAGCTTGCTTTTCTGGAGACAGGTCCTCCTCCCCTGGATCTAGGGTTAGTGCTCCTGAATGCTTTGTTCTTTTCTATTTGTTATCTTCAGTCTTTCCAATTTTTCTGAGATTTCTAGTCTTCCTGTCAACTCTTTTGTGACTCCTAAAGCTCTACTTTTTCTCTTTGCTAAGCTGCTGTTTTCCAGGTATCTCAATTCCAAGTCCTGGAGAGGCTACATTTTGCTGTTGCATTTTACTTTACCATTTTTAATCTCTCCCTCTCACTATGCCCTTATATTAAGTTTAGGAAGCTGGGGTGAGTGTGGTGGGGGGGGGAAGAGCCTTGCACTTTACCTCAAGTAACAGGAATTTAATTCATTTAATGCAAATTGCTTGTGTTTTAGTCAGTTTGGGTGGCAATAACAATCTACCATAGACTGGGTGACTGGTTAAACAATCAAAACTTGTTTCTCACAGTTCTAGAAGGAAGGAAGATCCAAAATCAAGGTATTGGAAAATTCAGTGCAAGGAGAGGCTTATTTCCTTGTTCAAAGATGGCAATCTTTGTGCTTTGTCCTCACATCATAGAAGGATTGAGGAAGTTCTCTGGGGTCTCGCTTATAAGGACACTAATACAACTCACAAGCACTCTGCTTTCATAGCCTATTACCTTCACATGTTATCACATTGGGGTTAGGATTTCAGCAGATGAATTTTGGGACACATTCAGTCTACAGCATAATGTGTACATATATCGCTGAGAGCAAGACATTCATATTTGATTAAAATTTTGATCTTCTCTCACAAGGCTGAAAGTTTAGTCAAGGGACACAGATAGGAAAACAAAGAAGTACAAATAAAGAGTGATAAGCACTGTCATCCAAGCATGCATCTGTCCTACAAAAACATGGATTGAAAAGAAGCTTCTCAGAGGCTTCTCAAGTTTATGAGCAGTAGCCCCATGACACATCTGTTGTCCCAGCACAATTATTAGCATAGCCTCTTTACTATGGCTAGTGTCTCATTTGAACATTAATACGTCCTTGGGTGTACACCTTCTTGTCCTGTACAAAGAGAAAATGAGGTAGTATGGTAATTCCAGCACTATTTTGTCAATCATGAATTTTATTTAAGTGAAATAGTTTGATTTGGCACCTATTCTTTCATTCCTATAAAGTACTCAGAGCAGGATGAGGAAATACACAGCATACACCACTTTCTCATACCCCTGGCAGCATCACTAGTTGACCCCAGTGATCCCTTCATGAGCTAGGCCTAGTACAACCCTTCCCTAGCACACTGTACCAGGAAGCCACCACCAGTCCTATCTAGATGAAATCTCTCTTTCTTCACAGCCTCAGAGTGTAAAGAATGGCTCCATTTCACTAAGACTCATATCCCAACAGGGAAAATCCAGTTGCAATAATATAATTCTAAAGTAGGTCACCCCATGATGTGTAGTGTAAATAACAGATAAGAATTCTTATTGGAAAATTTTCATTTTCCAAGCCTCCCATGAAATAATCATTTATTTCCCTTGAGAAAAGCAGAAGAACTTGCCAAGTGTCTTCATCATGTGCAATTTAGTGGTCTCTCTTTTTGCTTTTAGAAGTTGAAAAGATTGAAAAATGTCATTTTTATGGAGACAGAATAATTGAGTTTAAAGATTTGAGCCATCAACAGAGTATTCTGAAGACCCTCTGTGCAAAGAGCTCTGAATCCTGATTTGCTGGGAGACAGAAAATTTCTGCTTGGAGTAAAGCCTGATGTTAATTTTTTTTTTTTTTTTTTTTTTAGAAA
>PVLD010022991.1:0-28318 GCA_004027595.1 Dinomys branickii | reverse complement strand
AAAAAAATAAAAGTACAGAAAAGTTTAAAGGTTATACCTGCTGAAGATATTACTTTTAGGATCCTGCCGGACAACCCTGGGGGAAAGGCATGCAAGAGAATAATCCTTGCTGTCAGTTAGTGCTCAGCCAAACTCCCACTCCTACGTAGGATCGGAAAAAGTCAAACTCAAGGAAACAGAGTAAAATCATTGTTGCCAGAGGCAGGGTCAGTGGGGATTGGAGAGATGTTGGCCAAAGTATGCAAAACACCAGTTAAACGGGAGAAATATGTCTAAGAGCGTGCAACACGGTGACCGCAATAGAAAACCATGTACTATATATTTGAAAACTGTTAAGAAATAAGTTTTGGTTGTTCTCACCACAAAAGCATGGGAGGGTAATACGTTGTGGAAGGCTACCTTCAGCATTTAACATATGCATTCCTTCTGGAAAAGTTGGACTTAGCCACTCCAAAACACATACATGTATCAGGGTTTCACTGTGTACACCATACTGTATTCAATTTCTACTTGTCAATTAAAATAGGTGGGCAAATAATGCAGCCAAACCCAGTTATCATGCTCACAGATTGACCTAAGAACCTTTAAAGTCTCTCTGCTTCTGGTATTTCCTCCTCCGGTTCACCTTATCACTGCACCAAGATATGTGTTTCTACAATGCTGCTTTGATTTCGCTGAGCCCTTTGTTTCATCCATTATTTCTGAAACTTATTTGGCTGAAGAATTTTTCACATGAAACCTTTTATTCTTCCATATACGTTACTGAAGTCTCATAGTTCATGTGAGCTAGACAGGGCTTAGGAACATGAACACAAAGCATTTTGATATGCATTCATTTATCCTTTAATCACTGGCATGCAATCTAATCAGAATAGACTTCAGTAGCTGGTAAACAAAAGCTCCAGATATAATAGGATGCTTAAATCAATGCTAAAGAATAAAAAATGCAGAAAAGCATTACAAGCTTTATGAGCATACAGAAGAAGCAAGACAGAGAAAAAAAGCAGCTGTATCCAAAAAAGGTCTTGGACAAAACAAGAGCTGGTCAGAGTAACGGAGCTTCGGATCTGGCTCAGCTTGTTAGGCCCCAGGCTGAGCACCCGCGCAGCCCGGCAGCCGCTCAGCTGCAGCTCTGGGCACAAGTTCTGGGTCATTGCTCTTCTGAATTCCTAACTTTGCTTTAAGAGAGGAAATTAGGCCAAGCTCTGAAAGAGCAAACTTTCCACACTCTGAGGAATGCATCCCCTGCCCGCTAACTATAAAGGTCCACAAAGATGTTCTCCGTGTGGCCATTTCCTT
This sequence comes from Dinomys branickii, assembly GCA_004027595.1. Lineage (NCBI taxonomy): Eukaryota > Metazoa > Chordata > Mammalia > Rodentia > Dinomyidae > Dinomys > Dinomys branickii. Next base: position 27,019 of record PVLD010022991.1, on the reverse strand, counting down.
TATAGAACCTCAGCTTTCTTTCTTTGCCTTTGTTAGGTAAATTAGAATTGCCACATGAGCTGGTGGGCTATAGGAAGCAGTCCTGTGGCTTCTATTAACTAGCTTGGAGATTTCCCCTTAGACACGTTCCAATCAGTTTTCCACATCGATTTCAGCATCTTTGCCTTCACAGACTGGGCAGCTACATCCTTCACATCAAGGATGGAGTATTATTAGTTAAGTGTGGTGGTACACGCCTGTCATCCCAGCACTCAGGAGGCCGAGGCAGGCCACTTACTGCAAGTTCAAGGTCATTCTGGCCTACACAGTGAGCTCAAGGCCAGCCTGAACTACATAGTGTGATCCTGTCTCAAAAAAAAAAAGAATTGACTATCTAGGTCCATACATTTTGTGTGACTTGGTCACAGTCAGGGATGCTAAGTCATATCTTAGTTGTTAATATACAGCTCTCAGAACTCAAATAAAAACATGATGAGTGCCGCCTTGAAGCGAGAGGAAATGCACCCCCTGTGGGGTGATTCCAGCTTCTCACGAAGGGAGGACGACTCACCAGCTTCATTAAGGCCTATGGGGGGAGGGGCAGTGGGTTAATGATCAGGTGCAGGAGGCAGAGAATTGGGGGGATCAAGCATTGCATAATGTTCACATTTCCGAGTACGTGGTGAAACTTTTCCTAGTAGCAGCCAATTAAGTGAAACAAAAAGCCACAGCGACTTGGAAAACAAAAAAGAACACTTTTACAGTTGTTGTAAACCCATCCTTTTCCCCTTGAAGTTTTTATGTAAAAGCTAAAAACTGCTGCAGAACTTACCAGGCAGCCACAGGAGTCCTGGAATTCTGAGGGAGAAAAGGGATCCCTGTGCCAACATGAAGAATTCACCCTAAAGCACGAAAGAGAGACCTGGAATGAGCTTGCGGGTCACAAAGCTATTTTATTTCCATGACAAGAGGGGGCTGGGGATATAGCTCAGTGGAATAAGCGTCTGCCTAGCAAGCGCAGGGTCCTGAGTTCGATCCCCAGTACTGCCAAAAAAAAAAAAAAATGATAAATCCATGACAAGAGTTGAGAAGACAGTCACCTCCCCCTGCCTCTTTATTTTCCCACTACGAGCAGCTAATCTGACCACGGTGTTTTATTACACTGCCAGCATCTCCAGTGTGTAATAGGATGCTCAGTCGGCTGCCTGTGTTGACCGTACTAGAGGGGCTCCCAGACTTTGCTGAGGATCCTGGGGGGTCAGTGGAGCGGGGCGCGGAGGCATACGGTCTCATGACGCGAGGGGCCAGGGCACCATTCATTAATAAACCTTGATAAGCCCTTTCTGCGGCCTGACACAGGAATTTTTTTATCATGTAGAGAGAAACAATGCCTACATCTCCATTCTGAAGAAAGTCAGTGCAGTAGAGGGTTGCAAAGATGGTAGGGCAGTGTTTCAAGCTTTTCTATCATAGTTTCCCAGGATATAGCCATTTATCCTTGGGGGGCCCCATACTTCCAATTTGTTTTCTCACATATATAAATCAAAATTTACTTGAGTAATGGTAATTATTTCTAGTTACTCAGACACTGGAGGAGCACAGAGGACACTGACATTTACTGGATTGTAGGTATCAGCTAGATATTTTTACCAAATTCCTCTTCCCTCCCCTAACTTTTAGAATAAGGAGGGTGCAATAGTGCACATCTATAATCCCAGCACTCTGGAGGCCGAGGCAGGAGGATCACCATGAGTTGGAGTACACCCTAGGCTACCTGACCCAGTTCCAGGCCAGCCTGAACTACATAGCGAGACCCTGTCTCAAAGAAAAAAAAAAAAGAGAAAGAAAGAAAATAAAAGAAATGAAGAATAAGGACTCCGGTTCTGAGAAGTTAACCAAATGTCAGACCTGCTGGGCTCGAGCTCAGATTCAAGGTCCGGGTATGCGTCTGCAGTGTGAGACCACCAGGTCCACCTCAACTTGGACAAGACCGGCTTAGTGAAGGAAACTTTCCACTTTGTTTAACCAAGTTAGTAAAAGTCTATTTTCCATGTAATTTCTTAAACTATCAAAAGTTGTAAAGACTTCTCCAAGTACCATTTCCATGGCTGGTCGGCCTCCTCTGAGGACTGGAGTTTGAGATTCAATAGTTAGCATGGAAGTAATACCAGGGAACTACATAGTTCACTGCTCTGCTTATGTGATTATTACTTTTTTAAAAAAAATGACTCCACTCACGGTTCTGCAACGTGCCAGGCCCCCTCTGCTTCACACACACGCCCTCGATGATGGTGCAGACCCACGATGCTATGTGTGTGTCTGTCCCCAAGGGGTTCATGTGTGGGCAGCTTGGGAATGTAATGGTGGTGGGGACCCCTGATCTTTAAGAGGTGAGGACTCATGGGGTGTAACAGGGTGGCCCCTGGGGGCTCCACCCACAGAATGGATTACTGGAGCTCCAGTCAGCTCCTGAGAGAGCAGCCTGCTGCCCACGCACTGTGCCTGGCCTTCACTCCTTCTTGCCTCCTTTCTTGCCGTGTGATCTCTTCTCCTGGACACCATATGCAGTGTCAGTTGTCAGAGCCACACAGGTGCCTGCACCATGCTTCTGAAACCCAGATCTGTGGGCTAAATCACCTCTTTTCTTTATAGGGCACAACACTTGAAGTACTCAGTTACCGCTTCAGCACGCAGACTAGCACTGCAAGTCTATATAATTGAGTGGATTTCTTCAGAAGGTTAGTTCCCTTCTGTTCTTCCAAATCCCCATTATTCTGGCCCCAGCATGCCTTGACAGGGCAAACATACACAGCCGTAAGCGTTTACATAATGCATCAGGACAGTGTGTGGCTTGTTCCCATGTTCTGAGCATCAATTCACTTCTCAGAACTTTTGTGTCCAAATATTCACCATGAACCTGTGAAAACATTTGTAAAAGAGATGGGTGGCTTGGATGACCAGTGTAGATACAGAGATTTCTGTTTCAGTTTTGTTCCGGGGTCTAGGAATATAAACACATGCTTTAACTTAGCAAAGCACACCCCAATTCCGTATGTGGGCACCAACATCCCTTGGTGCCTAAGGTTTGGAAATGCTAGGACACATAGGTCTCTCCAATGCATTGTTATGGTTTATATCTAGGGGCCCCCCAAAGCCTAATGTGCTCGAAGGTGAGGTTTGGGGTGGTAGCTGAAGCAGGAAGACTGATAACTGACTTGCTATTAGGAAGTGAGGTCTTAGCGAAAGAGGTCAGTTGCTGGTGCATGGCTTGAAAGGTTCTATATCTTCCCTCTCTTCCCTTCTCCCCTCTGTCTTCCCTGCAACCATGCAATCAGCAGCTCACCTCTGCCATGTCCAGATGCCACACCACCCTGCCTTGGAGCCAGGCAACCATGGACTGAACCTTCTACCAACTGAACCAAAATAAACCTCTTCTTCCTTACACTGTGGGTGTCAGGTATTGTCTCAGCCACCGGAAAGTGACTAAGACATATGCAGTTTAATGTGCATGGTAAATCTTGAAGATAGAGGCTATGAGAACACTGCAAGAAAATCTCACTGAAAGAGACCAAAAGCACTCCACAGAGGTCACCCTGCCATGGACGAGCACTGTTCTGGGAACACCAAGAGCTCCAGGAAGTTGCTGGGTCACACAGCAAAGGAGGGTGGGGTGAGGCTGGATGGAGGCAGCCTAGCTCTGCTCCACTGTGCCAAATGTGCACACTCTGTGCTCTGGACCTCTACTCCCCACCTTCACCCCCACAGACTTCTCAGCAGGGCCCTGTCAGCAGACCCTGACAGCTCCAAAGATCTTACCTCCTAGCATACACCAGGCCAAGGGGCCACAGACCATCCCATGCACTGGGAATCTTAGACCGTTGAGACCCTGCATCGTATTGATGCAGTGTGATCATGGAAATTTTTTTTTAATTATGAAAATAAACTTTACACATTTCCCCCAGTGGCCTATTAGATATGACAGAAATATGTAAAAGATCTGTGACAGGCCACTTCTTGTTCTATGTTAAAACAGTGAGAAGGGTGGAGGAGCAGGGAGACCATCTTATCTCTGAAATAGTAGAGGGAATTTGTCACTCAAATGAGCCTTGTAAGATAAAATGACTTATGGAAATCTACCCCTGTGGTTCTAATAGTTGGCAACATTAGCACATTTTAAGATTTAGATTGTATGCCATCTACTATTATGAGGAAAATTAATTTCAGCAGATTTACACCACAGTCAGTTTTCCTGGAGTTCTTTCTGCTAATCTGCATGAAAGACAGGAATAAGCTACAGGCCGGCTCAGCACCCTTGGGTCTGCCGCTCTGGGGTGAGTGTCTCTACAGACCAGGAGTACATGGGCAGAAACTAATCTATTAGTTAAAAATGCTCAGTCTAATTAATAGGCAGCTGCCTGCTAAGGCCTGGGAGGAAGATAAAATGTAGATGTGATTGAATTCAATAACACTTTATACTTACAGAAGAGAATTTATTAAAGAAAATCCCTTTGCTTCGATGTGGGACCCTAGGGTAACTAGCCCTGTTTGTGTAATAGGGGCCTAAGTTATTCCCAGTATTCACAGCATCTGCACATGCAGCAAGCCAAACACCCCAGGCTTGTGCTATGCTGACCACTATGGTCTAGACCTAGGATGTCCCTCCAAAGATTCACAGATCCAGAGGTGTGGCTCTGGGAAGGTGACTGCGTCATCAGTGGAGTCATCTACTCAACCAGGAGGTAGACCCTGGTTGGAGGTGGTGGGGTGTGTGACCTGGAAGGGTGGGTTCTTGTTCCTCACTCCTCCCTGCTCTCCCTGCTTCAGCTTCCTAGTCACCATGATGTAAGCAGCTCTCCTCCTCCAGAGCCTTCCACTCGTGCCTTGGAGCCAGCTGACCATGGACTGGACCCTCTGAAACTGTAACCTAAAATAAACCTCTTCTTCTTGAAATTTCCAGTGCCAGGTATTTTGCCCCAGTGATAAAGAAGCGACCAATACACTGACCAAGGAAATGAGTACAAAGAGTTACAAAATAAGGAGTTAAGGACCGACTGTGTGGGCCCCACAACAGGAAGCAAGAGAACAGTACAAGTCCAAGAACGCAGGAAGAAGAGCAGGGAGCCCATGTGAGGGTGGGGAGCAGGCTGGGCACAGGAAGAGGGGTCTGGGCAGAGACGGAGGCAGGGAGATCAGGGGCCACTGCCATGTGTTTAAGTAGCTGCAACATTACTTCTCAGCCTTTGGGCTGAGATCAAGTGTAAAGTAGCTGCAACGAACAGATCCAAGCAGAATTTTGGCTATGTTCTGCGGTCCACAACTCCATCTCTTGTTCTTGATTGTGAAACACTAGATAAAAGACATAATTTTCTTCTGCTAACTGGTCTTTCTTTGATGCAACAATGAGCCAAAGATGGACCCCTGGAGGGGCTAATGTGATTTACGTCCTCCCCATCTCATTAGAAGGGGAAGGAAATAAAAGCATTGCACTGACACCTTGGCTAAATGAATTACTTTGTTTTCCAGAAGAAGACTGAAGGGAAGCAGCATAATTAATTATCTATTAATTCTTCCATACTGAGAACATTAATAGTTATTCAGTCTCAAACAAATTACCAACATGACAAATGGGAAAAATATGTCACCACAAATTAGGAAACATATTGCCAATATTGCATCCTTGTCTGGCTTTCTGTATTTATTACTTTAAAAATACACTTCAACCATTCAATTTATGGGTTTTTATCACTTGCCTCATTGGCTATATCCAGAATTATAAATTTCTTCAGACTGGGCCATATACATTTTATTAATCTTGATGCCTAATACAGCATTTTATTTATTGTAGATCCTCAATAAATAAAAGTGGAGCAAAATAGAAGCAAAAAACTATTTATGCTAAAAGGAATGCTCTAGCAGGGTATCACAGAAAGGTCACCTCTACATTATCATTCTCAGATCCTAGGAAGATCACCTGTACAATTATTCACCACACACTGATTCACTGACCCTTCTTAATTTTAAAGCTTTAAATTTTTTAACTGATGCATAATAACACCCATGCTTATTTATAATGTGCATCATGATACTGCAGTGCATGCGCACACTGTATAATGATCAGATGAGGAAGAGGGCCACATCTATCATCTGAAGTATGCATCGTTTCTGAGTGCCAGAAAATCAAAAAGGCTTTACAATAACTATTTTGAAATGTTCAATGAACTGTCAGCAACGGCATTAGAAGTCATTTCCCCTATGCACCTGCAACCACCTCTTCATCCTGCTCACCCTCCAAGGCTCGGGTCACCACCCTACTATCCACTTCTGTGATGTGGAATCCACTTTGACGACCATCGATGGATAGGTTGATAAAATGTGACAGATACACAGAGATGTCTACACAGAGTAAATCAGGCACAGAAAGTCAAATACTGCAAGTCCTTACTTCTATGTGTACTGATCTCTCACATCTTTTATTATGAAAGAATTATAATAACATTCACACATGTGCAAGTTTCCTCTAAAGTTATGGATGGAGACTCCATCCCTGGTTGCTGCTTCATTACCATAACCCCTGGGGCTGCTTGTTTGTCTTTGCTTCTGCTGCAGGGGGCAATGGGACGCAGTGCACCTCACAGAGCTGCATCCCCACCCTGTTTATTACTTTCCATTTTGAGACAGCGTTTTCATGAGTCACTGCGAGAGCTGGGCTCAAACTTTTGCTTTTGGTGCCTTAGCCTCTGAGAGCGCTGGGACTATAGGGATGCATCAGCTAGCTTTGGATTTTAGGAAGCAAATTGAATGCTACTTTTTAAACTTTTGCAATAATACAAAGCATATGCCATGAAGGGTGGAAAGGGGAAATCCGACAGTTTATTTCAGATCATTTCCTATGATGAGACCATCAGGCCTATTCAGTAATAACCCACTCAGCAGGCAGACGTTCATTTCATGAAATGTAAATTTGCAACAAAAACTAACCCCTCAGCGGGAACCGCCCACCCACTCCAGTGTCACCATCCTGCAGGGGCACCTGATACTTACGGATTGGAGTCCGGATCAGTACAGGGAGGGCCCTGACCTCTGAACTTCCGCAGGAGCACAGGGGTGAGGTGCATGTCATCGGTCCCGCTGCTGTTTGTGAAAAGGAAGTACAGTGGAAACTTTAACACTCCCGGCAGAGGGCCAGGACCTGAGTCCGACCCCACAACGTGCTCATCAGGCCGATCCGACCCTGCCATTCCTAGCTGTTTGGATAAAGCGAATTTTCCACTGTTTTTATGGTAAGGCCACATAAGCAAGAATAAAACTAAGAAACTTCTTCAGGGCACAATTCCGTCACCACAAGCCGTGTTTTCCTATACGCACAGTTTATTGCTTTTCTCCTCTTTCCACTTAATTTTATAACAACCATTTTTCACTTACATGGATTTAAAAACAAATTTTAAGTACTGCTTGATATTATATTATGTTAGTATATTAAAATCAATGAAACTATTCTCTAATGTTGGGGCTCTGGCTCAATCTGAATATTAATCCCGTTAAATAGCCCTGCAATAAAGAATCCTCTTATATCTTTTGGTTTCTGTATTTCTACTGTATTTACCTAGTAAGAAGCCTTCAATAGGGAGTTCTGTGCATTTGAAGTACTCTTTGAGTTATAGCGTTTATTCTGCTGGCGTAAGTCTCAGAAGTCTATTAATAGTTCAGGCCGCATTACTAAATCCCAAGTCACCAAGCCTGAAGTTTTTTATTGAAGAGACCATCAGCAGTAAGATATTCGTATAGCTTTGGGGGTGATTTAGGAACAAACACTATATTCAGTTTCACACATTAGCTGTAAGAAGCATCACAGGTTGAGAAAAATTAGAAGGAAAGACATTTAAAACCTCAAAATTAAACTGAGTGGGAGAGGAACTCATTTCAATCAATGAAATTTCTGAACTGCAATATTTAGAATATAAATGTATGACTTTCTAGAATGTATGCTGCGCCGTTTACCAAGTATTTTTGAGTGCACGTTGTGAGGAACATTTACCCCAGGTATAAAGAAGAATGAGGTACAAACAACATTATAGATGATTTGTATATAGGCAGTGGCCTCAAATCTTTTTGGAAAGAACTAGTATGCAAATTAACCAACATATATAAGTGGCCTCTTATAAAGAACTTGTACTGCTCACTTCATTTAAGAAATGTAAGCGACCTCAAAGTAACTTTTAATCACTGATTTTTCTATTTGATTTGCTTTCTCATGAAGAATGAAAGGTTGACTCATTATCTCTTCATATTGCTGTCAACAGTCAAGGGTAGGAGGTCTGAGCTGTGCAGGAGCCCACATCCCATATACCGCAGCACAAATGTCGGCCCGGGGGGAGGAAAACATCCTCATTTTTTCAGAGACAAATACAATAGATGACCATTCTCCTCTGCTCTGTGAGCTTTGTAACATACCAGTCTGACATTTTCTCTGCTAAGAATTTGTCATACAGTTCCTTGCATTAGGGAGACAATAGGATACTTACACATGCAAGTTTGATTTATTTATCTTATGAGTACAGTCTCTGGATGAATTCATTTACCTATAAAAGCCTTGAGTTGTCCTTCTTTATGGCTTAGTAATACTCCATTATATTAAATTACCACATCTTTTTTATCCATTCCTCAGCTAATGGGCATTTGGGTTGTTTCCAAGATTTACCTATGACAAATTTTGCTGCTATAAACATGGGTCCACATATATCTCTGTGGTATGATGTTTTTAGTTCTTCTGGGAAGATGCCCAGCAGGGGGATACCTGGTTTGAATGGGACCTCTAATCCTAGTTTACTGAGGAATCTCCACATTGATTTCCACAATGGTTTAAAAAAAAAGTCATACAACCAGTTATCCCACTTCTGGGTATGTGTCGAAAGGAAATAGGTCAGTCAAAGCAATCAATATCTGAGCTTCTATACTGATTCTGGCTCCATTCACAAGAGCCAAGACCTGGGATCCACCTGCTGTCCATAAATGGGTGGATAAAGGAATATTAAGCCACAAAAAAGATGAAATTTTGTCATTTGCAGCAAAATGGGTGGAACAGGAGGACATTTTGCTATGGGAAATAATCTGAGCACAGAGAGAAAAGCAACGCGTGTCCTCTCTCATACGTAGAAGCCACAAAAATCAATCAACTCATAGAAATGCAATATGCGAGGTGGGAAAGGCTGTGTTGGGGAGGGTGGACAAAAAGAGACCCAATCTGAGGGATGCACACTTCAGACATATGTTAAAATGTCGCACTGAGCCCCACGAATATGTAAAGCCCATATCTGCGAAGCAAAAGCAAAGTCTGCCATGATGGTGCAGACCTGGGATCCCAGCACTCTAAGAGGCTGAAGCAAGTAGACTGCAAGTTCAAGCCCAGCCTCAACAATGCAGGAGTTAGGGAGACTGTCACAAATATAAAACTATATTACATATATTACATGTATGTGTGTGTTTATGTGTGTGTGTGTGTGTGTGTGTGTAGACAGATAGTTCTGAAAGAGAATTAGAGCCCTCCACTGTCTTCAGACGCAGACTTTCTTAGACAGCACTGCCCCCCAGACAGTGGCACCCAACCTGGTCCACCCCAGAGGAAGCACTTGCTGAGTGGGTGGCCCTTCCTTCCCGGTGTGAGTGCCTGCAAGTCACTATTCCTGCATCTGGAATGCAGGACTAGAAAACAAATACTGCCTGTGAGCCTTGGCTCCAATGCTGCTCCTGCCCGGTACCTGTTCCTGCTTCCTCCCCTTCCCTCTGGAGGGCTACACGCCCGCCCGCCCCGCCTCCCCTCCCCATCCCATCCCCCTCCTTCCCTCCTGTCCTCCTCCCTAGTGGCTCTCATATACATCTATACTTCGTTTAACTCCAGCTTTCTCCTTCATCTCATTCCTGGAACCAAACAATCTTGAGGAGAAAAGATTCAACTTTTAGGACAGTAGTTGGACTTCAGGTTTTCAAAAATAGTCTGTCAAAGAAATTATGATTTATCATTACTGCATTAGAATGACTGTCCTAACCCTACATGCTTGTCCCTTTAGGGTAACCCCCCAAATATGGCCTTCCCTGAGCTTTTACCATTTGAACACAAACAAAATTTCATTGTTTTTATGGTTGATATATTGTGTCAACTTGGGAAGTCTAGAGGTTTGGCTGAGTGACTCAGCAGGAAGCCAGGGTGCTTACTCTGTATACATCCTGAGCCTGTGAAGGAGGAGGGTGTGCAGATTGTGTGAGAGCTACACGTCCCCTGGGTGGGGATAGGAGGTTTATGTAAGGGAGGGAAAGAAGTTGCTTGCTGCTGTTCCTCCCTTTTTGCTCTTGTTTTTGCTGTGTTCTGCCACCATGAACTGCTGCCCTCTGCCATATGCCACTGTGCCTCAGAACCAGTCAAGTATGGATGGAAACCTCCCCAAGCTGTAAGCTAAATAAACCTTTCCTTCCTTAACTTTGGGCATTGGGTATTTTGTCTCAACAATGAAATAAAAGTAACCAAGACAATTGCAAAGAAATGGAAACTCATCTTATCCCATGAAGAGTTTATTTCTCCTGAGGAGAACAGTGTGTTCAAAGATTTAACTGTGTATAAACCTGGACTACAAACACCTGTACAGCATCTAAGCCAGAATGAAATAGCTAAGTATAGGAATATCTCCTTCCCACTGTGGAATACAAAGACTTTTAAATACAAAGGCAGTTTATACCTAATTTAATACGATTCCCTGCAGCTGCAGCCAAGGTGAACAGTCGTGAAAGGGGCTGTGCTGACAACCACACTGTTCCCCTGTAAGGAAGCAGGAGATCTGCACAGAAACAAACTCGGAGCACTTCCGCAAGGAAGTCGCTCACTTTCTTCCCACATGTGGCTTGTATAAGAGGAAAATACCATTTGGTGGCCTCTCTAGAGAAATAGCCCTGGATCACTCATCTATGACCCATTAATCCAGAACATATTTTTCTTAAAAAATATTGATCCACAAAGTAGTTTACTTGCAATAGTTACTAAGAACAAACTAAAAAACTGTGCTTTACTTTTTCCATTATCTTCTCCTCCCTTAGGTCCAGAGGTCATTGTTTTAAAAAGCAATAAAAATCGGCTCTACAGGATCTAATTTGCCACAGATTGCAAATATTTACTCCTAAACGATCCCTCTTTGTTTGCCTTTAAGTTCTTGGCTTGAAGATAAAGCACAGTGTTTGGAGCATCTGATGTTTGTCCTTACCAGACTCTAAGAACTGAAATTCACCACATTAATTGCACAACTGAGCAAGTATATAAATAGAATCCCTTTCTCTTTCTTAACTATTATTTCTCAAAATTTGATGTGCAATGGAGCGACCTAGAGAACTTGGTTATATTGCTAAGTGTTATGGTTTGTGTCTAGATATCCCCCCTGAAACCTCATGTGGTCATGGGAAGCAGGTTTTCAGAGGTGGCTGCGTCTAGAGTTTGTGATTAGTTCACAAACTGGGGGTTTAGTCTAGTGCTGAGAATTGGTGTGAGTGCTGCACCCAAACTGTGGTAGGTAGCCCGCATACAATATAAGGGAGGGAAAGAAGCTTGCTCCTCCCATTTGCTCCTGTTGCTCTCTTTTGGCTCTTGTTGCTTTTGCTGTCTTCTAATGCCATGAAGTTTTGTCCTTCTGCCAAGTGGCACTCTGCCTTGGAGCCAGCAGTTTATGGACTGAAACCTGTACAAACTTTGAACTAAATAAACCTTTCCTCCCTTAATTCTTGGCATCGGATATTTGTCTCAGCAATGAAAGAAATGTAACCAAGACACCAAGCATCATCCTATAGGGCTGCCCTGCTTAACAGGAACCCCCAGTGATTCTTATATAGATGGGATCAAACCAACCTTGCCAAACATTGGAGCTTTTGCAAAAACAGCAGCCTCTGCTCTCCCTTCTCTCTTCCCCTCCACTCAAAGCTCCAATCTATGGCTTATGATTCAGCCACCTCTGATCCTAGTAAACAGCTGCTTCCACAGAACTCTTAGGCCAGTGGTGGTGAATCAACAGCACCCATCCTGCAGTGGGCTGTTTGAACTACTGAAAGTTCTCAAAGGTTTACCATCATCACCTTAGGTTTTTGGGGGAAATGTCACAGGCAGAGGTTGTTCAGGCCTATCATCACTGTGACCATAAGCAGGATCCTGCAATGCAGCGTTAGGGCACAAAAACCCATAAGGACTCATCTTGTGAAGAGTGGTCTTCAGAGACCTGCAAATCTCCAGTGAAGTTTACCTTAGCTTCCTCTGATCCATCAGAAGAGCTGACACCTTCCTGCTCCTGAAGCAGAGAGGTTCTGAAAAGTAGCAAGGTCCCCAAGCTACATGGGGAAAGGTCCCACAACCACCTATGCCTCAACAGAGGTAGTGTGTATTTTGACTCCAGCTCCAAGAGCTGCCTCCTGTCCACAGCAACATCCTCATCTGATCTGAAAAAACAGCACAGGCAACCACCACCCAGGCATGCTAGGAAAACTAGGTATAGATGCTTATTAAAATTATGGTCCCTAGATGAATACACAATTTAAAAATCAAAAGCTACTTATAGTTAAGAAACAGTCAGAAGCATCATATGCCTGCACAAGACTTTCGAAACCCAGGAAAGACAGTTTCCTAAAGATAATAGCAAAAATGTAAATTAAAAAAAGTAGTCAACATTTAGATACAAAAAGTGCCATGTGGGAGAAATATCACAATGAGAAGACAAAAGGAAAGATTAAGAAATCTGTAAGGCAAGACAAAGAACTTGAAAGATAGATCTAGGAGATCATAACGTGAGCTATAAAAAAGATGTTCTAAAAAGAGGTAAGGGGAGGTGGATGTGAAGAAATTATTAAATCAATAACAGGAGAAAATTGGTTTGAACTCAATAAAGAATAAAGTCTAAAAGTTTGCTACAGAAAAAAAATTTAAAGGAAAGAATTGTCTCCAAGGATAAAGAAGAAACCTTACCCGTCATAGTTGCCTACAAGAAAAGGAGAAATGCTCCGCATCAGACTTCTTGGAAGCCTCAAGAAAAATCCCAATGGTTTTACTCCCCAGAGCTTAAAACCTCTTCATGTCTCTCTTCTCTCAGTTTGCAGAAGAAAGACTCTTCTGCTTAGAATGCTGCATAGCATCTGCCAAGAAGCCCTGAGACTTACTGAACTGCCCTCCTTACTCATGCTTAACCTCTCAAAGAACTTTTCTATTCCTTCCTCTAAAACAAGCTTTCTCTCCTATTGGTCTGGGAAGTACACACTGACCTTTGAAGATTCTCACAGATGCCATGGTTTTATAAAATCCTTCTCTGACACCCTCAAATGGTGCCTTCTACCACATAGGCACAATCCTTGGTGCAGGTAGCTGCACCCAATAGCTACCATCCAACATTTACAAGATTCCTCTCTGTTTCACAGCTTGAACATGAATTCTCTCAAGATAAGACTCGGGTCTCTGCATATTGCTATGGTTTGGAAATGGTTTCAGCACTCATCTCTGAACTCCATGTGTTAGACCTCTGGCCCCAGTCCAGCAGTGCTGGCTGGTGAAACCTTCAGGACCTGCACCTTACTCATGCAATCTGCTCCCTAGGGCTTCAGTTTCAGAAGGGATTAACACTGATCTCGTGGGATTGGGTTAGCTCTCAAGAGAAAGGGTTGTGAGAATCTGGAGTGAAGCCAGCCAAGCTGAGGCCACAGTTGGCAATGACTGGGGTTCCCCTTTTAGAGTCTCAATCCCCTATATTCACAGCTCTGAGAAGGTCTTGTGTAAACTCACTGGTGGCGAAATTTGGGCCATTCTGGATGTATTGCCAGCAAATCCTTGTCTTCCATGGCCTACAGAGAAGTGTGTGCAGTATGTACTGTGTCCTAGAGGCAACTTTGGGGGAGAGGTGGGAAATACACAATTTATATACTTTGCTGAAATCCTCAAATTCTGGTATATATCTGGCCCTCCTACTTCCTGCTAAGGGCCTGGAAGGCAGTGTGTGCCAGGCCTCAAGTCCCTGTTCACCAAGGATTCTGTTGTGGAGAGGAGACAGCCACACTGGGGTCAGGGGCTGGACTGCCCTTACTGGTCCTAAGCACTTGCTGTGAGGCAGCCTAAAAGAAGCAAAGGCCTCCCAAAACAGGTTTTTATGGATGCTGACCTCAGAAATAAGGAAAGCATTCACAGTAGTTTTTTCTCGTGTTAGGGATCAAAGCCAGCACTTTGCATGGGTGATGAAAAAAAAGCCTCTACACTATCACCCCAGCCCACATGTTAGAAACTGATTATCTGAAATTCTTAAGAACACCAAGGCTATTGCTGTTCGTCTTTCTCCAGGCTGCTCTCAGAAAAGACTGCTCTCAGCAGACTTCTGAACAACAGAAATCCATATCCCTGGGTCCTGGAGGTTGGAAGTCAGGGACCAGAGCCCCACCTGGCCGGGTCCCATGGGAGCTTCTCCTAGGAGGCACCTCCCCTCCTCACACAGAACACAGTGTCATTAGTAAAATCTATACCCAGCCATGGTTGGGGCCAGGCCCTGTACTGGGCTCAACAGATCAAACCAATGCAAATTGTAACCACAGTGACTGAGGTTCTGCTGGTCACAGGCAGCTCCGTAGCTGACTCCCCAAGCTGCAGAGAGCTGACTGCTTCATCGACCATGCTACAGGCAATGAAGCTGTCTTCTGCACCTCATGTCTGTTTTTATAGACAGGGTTTCGGCTCACATGGTTGCCTGGAGTTCTCAGAGCCTGCCTGCCTCTGGGAGCTGCCCCATTCTTGGGTCATTTCTGCTTTGCTTTGTTCTGTTTAGAAAACTGTATTAAATTTAATTGCTCTATGGAACATTCTTTCTAACAATGTCCCCCCAGGAAAGAAAGCACTGCAGTTGGTTTCCTGGTCTCTTCAGAGTGGACAGATCCCATTCATAAAGGCCCCGCCCTTCCACCTCCACAGCTCCCATACCCTCTGCTAGTACCATCTGATTTCCACATGAGGGCCGAGGAGAAACGCATTCAGTCCAAAACCCTACGCACAATCCACCTGATAAATTGCAGGGGGCGGGGGTAGGAGAGCATGTTTCTTACCTGAAAAAGTATGTCTCCGCAGTCTCATAGTGGCCGGGTGCCATTTGGAGGGGAGGGTACTTGGTGGCCAGAGGCTGCACCATGAACAAGCCCATAGCCAAGGCCACAAAGAGGATGGGCAGCAGCAGGTCACAGGCTGTGTTCTTCCAGGCCCTGCATGTGCAGAGCAGTCGCTTCCTCAGGAGTGCGGCCATCTGTACCAGGAGCAGTTGGCGGCCATGGACCAATACAGGCGGGGTTCGTTGAGGTGTACTCCACACAGCAGAGCCACCTGCAGTGGTAGAGGTCACCAAAGTGAGTCCACAGTGGCTACAGGTGGATGTGGCTCCCAACGCCCGTCTGGCTCTTTGAATGATGTCTTTTATATAGGCGACCCTTTTAGAAGACCACGCATGCTCACTTCTGCACCAAAAGGACCACGTGTGGCCCCACTGTGTCCCTGCTCAGGAAGGCAAAAATCTGAGATGATGTTTAATGGTGGCATAAGACATCAGACCAAAATGGAGCTCTGATCTAGCTCCTGAGAGCGAGTTACAAGGGCCCAGGATAAAGGCACATGTTTACCTTTAGTGGCTGGAGTAAAGCCTGATGCCTAGATGTGGATTCCAATGCCTCAAAGACAAACAGCTGCAAGAGCTTCTCTGAGCCCCAAATGCACTGACAGAAGGGGCAGAGTGCAGGTGGAGTGCAGGAAGACTGCTCTCCTGGTTAGATCCCCCTTCTCCTGCCATCTTTACCTCTTAGCTTTCACGCCAAGTTCTTCCCTGAGAAATCCCCTGCTTGGGAATGAGTGATGTCTCAGGGGAAAGCCATGCCACCCAGGTGCCCTGAGTTCAGCCTGCGGCAGCCGTCCTACTCCTTCTTCCTTCCCAGCCGAGACGGAGGGGAGCCATCGGCCCTGAGGTCAGCCACTCTTGTGCCCTGGGGACCTCAGCAGCCCTATGTCACCTCCTTTCCCCTCTGTATAGGCCCAGCAACTCTGAAAACAGTCCTGCCATCATAAAAGTCAGCAGGCAAAATTTGAAAGAAAATCATACTTTGTGCTTTGGTGATCATCTGAGGGTTTTAAAAAAGTCTCTCAATACACATGCTTTGGTTTAGGGGCACATTCCCACGGGGCCACTGAGAGGAACAAGTCAATGAGAAGTGAGGCAGACTCAGGGCTGTCCCTGAGACCATGTCTCACACAGGGACCGGCTTGGTCAATGAGTGGTCTCAGCAGCTGTCCCCAAGCGACTCCCTACACAAAATCCAACACCACGTGTTTTACAAGAAAAGTGGTCTCAGGAAAGAACAGACACCCTAAATGGATTGTCGTGCTCATCAATACCGAAGTGAAATGCAGTTACTGGAAGCGCAGTGGCTGAGTTCTTTCCAAGGCAACTGTACCATTTGGAAAGATGAGTGGTTTTTAGGTAGCATCATGATCAGGGTAGGGAGCCACAGTTGGAGTGGAATGCAGATGCTTCACGGCTGTCTTCATCTTAGAGACTGACTGCAGGCCCAGTACGTGGCAGGCACCGGGCTATTCGCGTCTGTCCTTTAAAAATGTGTAACAGAGGAACTGAGCTGAAAACAAAGTAACCCAACACAGAGACAAGCGAGACAGCAGAGAGGTACAGATGCCAGCACAAAGGAGAGAGCGCCTCTGGGATGCTGGAAAGCAGGCAGAGCTGCAGAGGCAGCGGGAGGAACACTTAAGGTCCAGCAGGAGTGAGCAGGAGATGGAAATACGCAAGATGCGGATGCTTCAACTCAAACAGGAGGTGCCGTCACCCGGCACTCTGTGAACCCCACGGAGGGGCGCCAGGGGCCACTGATGGCAACAGTGCGAGAGGCAAAATGGGCGGTGGGAGGCTGTGACTCCCCAGACCCTGAACCGAAGACTCCCGAGCCGGGTCACCTGAGGATGTGTGCCGCATAATGCCAAGTCGCCCTTCACTGCACATAAACAGAGTTCCACGGAGCGGTTTGTAAGCCACACTACCCATCAGATTTACCCGGAAGCAGTGTGGAAAGGCTGATTTCCAGGTTCAACTACAGAAAAATAACTGAACATGAAGGACTCAGAGAGAAAAAAGTGCGTTTAGCTTTCCAGGGGGTTCAGATCTCCTGATGGGTTCTGCAACCAACAGATTGAAAGCACAAACCATGCTGACTTACACACTGCACTCAACCTGCCCACAGAGAGGCTGTGGTGCTCAACAGGTGCCGTATTAAGCTCAGTGTGACCCTTTTGTATATGTATATATGCTCTTCTTGATAATTTTATGGGCCTGTAATTCTGGCTGACACCAATTTGTGGTCTGATATATGCAGTTCTAACAGGATAATTATGGAAGTTATCTAACTTGAGCAAAAATAATTGAGATGTTTTGGGGCTGCCCGTTTCCTAGATTTCCTAGACTGCTAAATGTAATTGTTGACTTAACTGCTTGATGTGTTCACTGGCTCTTACATTAGCAAATTTTTTTTCCTTCCCTGGAGAGTAGAATGGTTTGCTTTGTTTAGGTTAAAGAGAAACTCAAAGGTCTCTGGTAGGTCCTGTGATTCCTCTTGCCACTTTTATAGTTAGCACCTACCAGAAGTACAATCCACAGATTAGGGTTTGCATGAAGAGCAAATTTGACATGTCCATCTAGCAGCATACAAGCTGTGCACCTTTACATATAAGGTAGAGCAGGCAAAGGCTGTGAATATCTGTGCACGTAACAGGAAGGGGCACTTTGGGTATATGTGCAACAGGTCCACCCTGATGACGGCTGGGCATGGAGACAGAGACAGCACGGTGGCTGGTGCTGCCAGCTCGCTCACTGAGGCCAGCTGCAAGGTGGCAGTGGTGAGTGGAATTCAATCCACCTTGACCCAGAGGTGAATCTGATCTCAGTCACGTACATCCTGAGTGACTTCTGGAAAATCACACCACCTCTTCTAATGCCATCTCCCTTGTTGTAAACTACAGACCTACGGCGTTTTCCTCCCAGATAATGAAGAGTATAACCACAGCACATATTAAACGACCAGAGCAGGCACACATTGACCTCTATTCCCAGTAAATGTTTTCCTGACAGTTTCAATAAGTCTGCAGGAAAAGTTGTGCCTCATATCGAGAAGAATAAATTTTGTCCACCTTCCCATATACATTAATTGGACATAAATGAGAACCATCAAAGGCTGGGATACTTTACGGTCATGAATTCACCAGCAATGAAATATTCATGGCTAAACTTATAAAAGTATTCACATGAATAATTTAACAGACAAAATTAAAATGCTGGACCAAACTGTTATGAATTGTCTTATTTGAATTATGCGTGCAATTAAACGCAAGGACTCCCACTATATCCGCACCTACTTGTCCCCATTTACCCCACAACCACTGACTCGCCTAGGGAGAATATCCAAAGATTTTTCTTTTTTCTTTCCTTTTTTCATCAGTGGTTGCAGTCATTCAAACATGAACACCTGGGGAAGAACAGTTTAAAATATCGGGGACTCGGCAGGCTCCTCAGAATATGATGCCCACGTTACCGACATCGGCAAAGTGCTCTTGAAGTTTTAAAAATGAGGTATTACCAGTGACAGATTTTCACTTTAAAAACAAGATGAACACTCCAAAAGAAAAATAGACACACAGAATGTATAAAGCCCTAAGAACAATCAACATATGAATATTGTCAGCTGAGGCAATAATTTCACTTTTCAACTCATCAGTGCAGTAAAGGCTCAAGATAATGTTAAGGCCTAATCTTCAGGAGCGTTCAGGGTAAAGGGTCTTGTACACAGCTTTATAAGTTCTATTTATAAGGTCAATTGTAGAATAGACCTCTACAATAAAATAGAAAAACATATGTGGATCTTTTTTGATCCATTTCCTCCAAATCCAAAAGTTTTATTACTTAAAAACCAGAAATGCATGGAATATGTAAAGCAAGGTGACTTGTTATCTCTTACAGAAAACAGTTAACAGAAGTTGAAAAAACTTCAATATCTAACACATGGGGATTAACTGAACACATTCCAGTGAAAGGTGGCTTTTATCTAATAACTTCTACATTTTATATGTTATTTGATAAAGAAAGGGGCTGGGGATATAGCTAAGTGGAATAAGCGCTTGCCTAGCAAGCGCAGGGTCCTGAGTTCGATCCCCAGTACCGCAAAAAAAAAAAAAAAAGTATATTGATAAAGAAAGAGTTTTAAGCCAAACTGTTACCCAGATGTATGAGCATTATCCATCTGACTTGAATATTTAATTATGTGTGTGGTGAGATTATGACTACTTTAATTTTCCTCTCCTAATTTTGAGTCTTTTTCAAGCATGAATATTTTTATTGATCTTATAGTCAATAATTCTTCTGTAAAGACTGTATACTTAAAGAAAACACAGTTTTATGGGATAGAAACAGTGTAATACTCTGGCTTACAGAATTTTAAAACTGAAACAGCTTTAAAACTATGTAGTTCAAACCTTTCATTTACTTATAATCACAATCAGTTTAGATGAAGTTATGAAATAGGTCAAATTTAGGGGGACAGAATGTATTTGTTGGTGTCAGTAGTCCAGATAGTACTTGCACTATTTAAATGAAGTTCTCTGAAGACCTGGTCACACAGGAGGTCTGCTAAGCCCAACCAGGAGAGTAAAATGTACACACGGCTGGGTCACAAGAAGCTTCCCCCAAGGAGGGTGGCCAACAACCAGGATTCAAAATTTAAAATATGTTTCGTTGATGGGTGGAGGGGGTAAGAAGAGTCCGCAGGATGCTCCAGGAATTGAGGGATCTCATATAAAGGTGCAGATCCTGAGGCACACACATGCTCAGCTCAGTTCTGCAGGGGAGGGGTGAAGGCTACTTTCTACTGCCCTGCTGTCTGGACCTTAGACTTTTAAGCCATTCACATGCAGAAGGAAGCATGAATCACTGTACCTGTTCCGGCACCCCAGTGCAGTAGAGTCAGGTGGGGTGCATGGAGCCCTACAGTGCTTCTCATTCCCGTGCGGAATAAGTTTTAATGAGCTAAGTAGACACCATGGAGATAGGTATGAACTCTACTAGTGTCCCACAGAGGAAGCCATGCAATCTAGCACCTGGACTCAATATGCCTGAATTATAGCCTTGGTTTCTAGTTTCCCCTCACTTGCCCCATTTATAAAACCAAAAGCTTACATGGGCTCATCAATCTTTGTCTCAGGAGAAACTACAGATGTGTGACACTTACACAGATCATGACTAAATTACCTTGTGCGCACCATTTGTATTTCCCCAAGAAGAAAACTAACAACTCAAATGGTCTCCTCCTAGGGAAGGGGAGAGGGGAGAAGGAATACAGAAGAGGAAATCAGAAAGAATACAAAGAAAAACAAAAGCAAAAAAGGCAAATTTATCTGAACAACTACTTTGAAGACAACAATATGCAATATAACAACCACTGCTGAATCTCTACTACCTTGATTAGTGAAACTCTGTATCATTTATAATGTTTTTTATTATTTTTATTCTCTTTAATTGTTTGATCAATCTTGCATCCTTACTGGTAATCTAAGCAACTTCATTGAAAATAACAATATGTAATGCAACAAGCATTGTTAACTACCTGTCGCCTTGTTATACAATTCTGTATCTATTGTTTTTGTGTTGCTTTGCTTTTGTCTTGGTTGTTGTTATTTTGTTTTCTTTTCTCTTTAAAATAGAAAATATTAAAATTAATTTTTTTTGAAAAAGCAAATGTTTTGCGGCACTTGTGTCTTACTATTGCAACATAAAGCTTAAGATATAATTATGTATTACATAGTAAGGAAAGTAACATAGACAGACATACGCATTTTAAAACCATAGTAGGTCCCTATAACCTTAGTTAAATATACATTTCAAAACCAAAATCAAGCCCCCCCTGTCAGAGCGGAGCTGCACCTCAGACTGTTTAAGGAGTTCTGGTGAGCTGCTGCCACCCCCACACACAAGCTTGGGACCAGGCAGAAACCTGGACAGCTCTAGGGTCCACTCCAACCCCCTCCCCTCCTCCCCCTCCCCCCATCAGAGCTGAGTTGCACCTCAGACTGATGTGGGAACTCCGGTGAACTGCTACCACCCCCACATATAAGTTGGGACCAGGCAGAAACCCAGAAAGCTCTAGGGGCCTGGGAAGCACTCGCCACCCCTCTCCTCTTCCCCTCTCCCTCCATCAGAGCAGAACTGCACCTCGGACAGCTGTGGGAACTCTGGTGAGCCAACCCCTTCTATGCCCCACCAGCTGGGGAGCTAAGGGGATCCCCAGACAACCTCAAAAGCCTTGGGTGCTCCTCCTTGCCCCCACCCTGCATGCTCAGGGGAGCTAAGCTGAAACTCAGACAGCTTCAGGTGACTCAGTGACTGTGTACTTACCCCTCCACTGGTGTAGGAACCAGGCAGGGTAGTGACAGTGTATGAAGACATGGTGACCACCACCCACCCACTACTACACCCCAGTGGAAACAGGGCTGAAACCTAGACAGCCTTGGGAACCCCTGAGTGGGAGCCAAGCTGAGCCACAGAACTATGGGAGCACTGGAGATCACACCCTGCCCACACATCATTGAGGGAGTCACATTGAGCATGAGGGACAGATGAACTTGGAAGTCATACACCTGGAATTTCTGAAATGATAGCAGCTGAAGTAAAGAAACAACTCCATCAGGCCATAGAGGACATCAGAGCTGAAATAATGTCTGAGGTAAAAAAAAGAAATGACAAGAATAATAAAAGAATTGCTTAGCACATCAAAAGAAAACATGGAAAAAAATATAGAGGAGCATAGTAAATTAATGGAAACCTTGAATGAACAGTATAGGAAACAAGAATGCATGAAGCAGATTCAAACAGATATCCAGGAAATCAAAACTTCCATCGAAAGTTGGCAAAACTGCTTGAATGAAACTAAAGATAGACTTTCAGACCTTGAAGATAGCATTGCTATGCATGACCATGAAAGGAAGGACCTTTTAAAAATAACAAGAAACCAAGAAATAACAGTTCAACAGCTGCAAGACAAAGCAAAGAGAAACAATGCAAGATTGATAGGCATCAATGAAACAGCAGGTGTCAGCACAAATGATATATAAAAAACTATTTGCAGAAGTAATAGCAGAAATTTTCCCAAGTATGGAAAAAGAACTGGACATCCAAGTAAGTGAACCATATAGAACTCCAACTACCCTTAACTGAAATAAATTTGCACCCAGACATATAGTGATCAAGATCCCAGAAATTCAACAAAAGAACCGAATGTTAAAAGCTGTGACAGAAAAGAAACAGATCACCTATACAGGAAAACCCATCAGAATCACCGCAGATTTCTCAACACAAACTATCAAGTCAAGAAGAACTTGGAGTGCAATATTTCAGGTCCTGAAAGAAAACAACTTCCAACCCAGATTGATGTACCCTGCCAAACTATCCTTCAAAATTAATGGAGAAATAAAATATTTCCATTATATAAAGATCAACTAAAGAACTTCATGAGTGTCAAACCAACCCTACAAAGAGTTCTAAAAGATATTCCACAAAGAGATAAAAAAGACCACAACTTTACAAACAACAACAGAAAGGAAACACCAAGCAGAACACGCAATTAAACAGAGGGAAACAAGAGAAACCAACAGCAGGAAAACAACATGACAAAGATAAGCCAAAACATATCACTTATAGCCATTAATGTAAATAGCCTCAATTCACCAACCAAAAGAAGTAGACTGGCAGATTGGATCAAGAAACAAAATCCAAAAATATGCTGTATACAGGAAACACATTTAACTCAAAAGGAAATTCATAGACTGAAAATTAAATGATGGAAAACAATACTCATGCGATGGGTACCCAGAAAAAAGCGAGTCACTATTCTGTTTGCAGACAATGGGAACTTCAAACCAAGAACAATTAAAAGAGATAAAGAAGATCACTACATACTTGTGAAGGAAAAACTTCAAGAGGAAGAGATAACAATCATAAACATCTATGCACCAAACACAGGAGTATATAAGACAAGTATATAAGACAAATTTTAACAGACAAGAAAAATCAAATAGACAGTAACACAATCATAACAGGAGACTTCAATATCCCATTGTCACAAAGAGCTACATCAACCATATAAAAAATTAGCAAAGAAATAACAGAACTATACCAAACATATGAACAAATAGACTTAGTAGACCTGTACAGAGTGTTCCACCCAACAGCATCAGAATGCACATTCTTATCAGCTGCACATAGGACATTCTCTAAAATAGACCATATGCTATCACATAGAACATGCTTAAGGAAGTGCAAAAGAGTTGAAATTATCTCATGCATACTATCAGACCATAGTGCAATGAAATTGGAAATTAATAGCAAAGGAAATCTCAAGAACTCCATAAACACATGCAAATTAAACAGCACCCTCCTGAACAATCAATGGGTCACAGATAAAATCAAAGAAGAAATCAAACACTATGTACAATCAAATGAAAATGTAGACACAATTTACAGGAACCTGAGGGATGCAATGAAAGCAGTCCTCAGAGGCAAATTTATAGCAGTAAATTGAAACAATAAATAAAATTGATAAACCCTAGTCAACATTCTAAAGAAAGGAAAGAAAAAACTGGAATACATGCAATAAGGAATGAAAGAGATGAACTTACTCCAGATCCTGTAGAAATTCAGAAGACCATCAGTACCTACTTTAAAAATCTTTATTCTCATAATTGGAAAACACAGAGGAAATGGACAGATTTCTAGATACACATGAACTACCAAAGCTGAATGAAGAAGATATAAAAATCCTGAATAACCCTATATCAGCAAGCAAAACTGAAAATATAATAAAAAACTTGCTAATGAAGAAAATCCCAGGTCCTGATGGATTCACAGCTGAATTCTGCAAGAAATTTAGAGATGATTTAATGCCAATACTTCACAAAATCTTTAAGGAAATTGAAAAGGAAGGAATTCTCCTCACTCATTCCTGGAGGCAAGTATTACCCTGATACCAAAAGTGGAGAAAGACCAACCAAAAAAGAGAACTACAGGCCAATCTCCCTGATGAATATAGATGCAAAATTTTTCAGTAAAATACTAGCAAACAGAATGCAACAAATCATTAAGAAGATTATACCTGATGACCAAGTGGGATTCATTCCAGGAATGCAGGGTTGGTTCAATATATGCAAATCAATTAATTTGATACACCACATCAATAAAGCCAAAGACAAAAATCACATGATCATCTCAATTGATGCAGAAAAAGCTTTTGGTAAAGTCCAACACTTATTCATGATAAAAAAAACCCTAAAGAAAATTGGCATAGATGGACTTTACCTCAATCTGATGAAAGCCATCTATGATAGACCAACAGCTCATGTCATTCTAAATGGTCAAAAACTGAAAGTTTTCCCTTTAAAGTCAGGAACAAGACAAGCATGTTCACTGTCACCACTTCTATTCAATATAGTTCCGGAAATGTTAACCAGAGCAATTAGACAAGTGAGAGAAATAAGAGGAATAAAGATAGGCAAAGAAGAAGTGAAACTGTCATGACACATGACATGATACTCTACATAGAAGACCTCAAAAATTCCACCAAAAGGCTCATAGATTTGGTAACCAAACTCAGTAGCATAGCTGGATACAAAGTGAACACTCAAAAATCAACAGCATTCCTGTACACAAACAACGAACACACTGAGAGAGAAATCAGTGAAACCACACCTTTCATAATAGCACCTAAAAAAAATGAAATACTTAGGAATCAATCTAACAAAAGAAGTAAAACATCTATACAGTGAAAATTACAATAGCATCATAAGAGATCAAAGAGGATTTCAGAAAATGGAAAGGTATTCCTTGTTCATGGATAGGAAGAACCAACATTGTGAAAATGGCCATACTCTCAAAAATTGTTGGACAGAGTCAATGCAGTCCCCATTAAAATTCCACTAGTATACCTCACAGATCTAGAGAAAACATTCACAACATTAATTTGGAACCAGAAGAGGCCTAGAATAGCAAAAGCAATCCTGGGAAACAAAGGAAAGGTAGGAGGCATCACAATCCCTGACTTGAAATTATACTACAAAGCTACTGGGACAAAATCAGCATGGTACCGGCAAAAAAACAGACCTGAAGATCAGTGGAACGGGTTAGAAGATGCAGACACAGCTACCCAGCTATTCTTGACAAAGAGGCCAAACATATTCACTGGAAGAAAGATAGCCTGTTTAACAAAGGGTGCTTGAAAAACTGGCTTTCCACATGCCAAAGGGGAAAACTAGACCCATGTATATTACCATGCATCAAACTCAAGTCCAAATTGATCAAAGATCTAAATACCAAAACAGAAACACTAAATCTACTGGAAGATAAAGTAGGTAAAACTCTCAAAGACATAAGGGTAGGTAGAGAGTTCATGGACAAAAACCAAACTGCATGGGAAATACTTCAAAGAATCAACAATTGGGATCTCATCTTATTGAAAAGTTTCCGCACATCAAAAGAAATCACCAACAGAGTAAAAAGAAAACATACGAATTGGGAAAAAAATTTATCCAACTGACCCTCAGACAAACGACTCCTATCTAGAACATATAAAGAATTTTTAAAAATCAGGGCCCCAAAATACAAAGACCCAATCCAAAAATGGGCATCTGAGATGAACACCCACTTCTCAGGTGAAGAAATACCAATGGCAAATAAATATATGAAAAAATGTTCAACATCATTAGTCATTCAAGAAGTGTACATTAAAACAATATTGAAACTTCATCTCAGCACACAAAGAATATCATTGAGCAATCAACAATGACAAATGCTGGAGAGGCTGTGGGGAACAAGGAACACTTCTCCACTGCTGGTGGGAATGTCAATTGGTGAAACCACTGTGGAAATCAGTCTGGAGATTTCTCACATAACTAGGATTGGAAGTCCCACTTAACCCAGCTATTCTCCTTCTGGGTATTTTCCCAGAAGAATTAAAAACATCATACCACAGTGATATATGTGCACCCACGTTTATAGCAATGCAACTTGTTACAGCTAAATCTTGGAAACAACCCAAATGCCAATCAACTGAGGAATGGATAAAAATGATGTGGTATTTCTATACAATGGAGTATTACTCAGGTATAAAAAAAGATAAACTCGAGGCTTTTATAGGTAAATGGATGCAACTAGAGACCATCCTCATAAGTGAAATAAATCGGACTCACATGTGTAAAAATCACATTGTCTCTCTGGTGTAAAAACATGAAAGAGTAAGTAAAACCCAAAATGTACAATAGATGATAAGAAAGGAAAAGAAACTGCTCAAAGGAAGGAGCAACAGGGATGAGGGAAAGAAGAAAAAGTACTAAGGAAAATTTTATATATATATGGGTGGTATAACTGTGCTGTTGGTGTCTGATGGTTTGTTGGGAACGGTTAACGATTAAAAGTTTGGAGGTTTTTTTCCTACTATTTTGACTAATTTTGCATGCTTGTATCTGCTAATCTGAGCAATTTATATGACAGCAACAATTTTCAGTATAACAACCAAAGGTGGATTGCTACAGTCCTGCCTAATGCCACTATATATTCTCTAATGTTCTTTTAAATTATTATTTTATTATTCTCCTTAATGATTTGATCAATCTTCTATTCTTACATCTGGTAACCTGAGCAACTTCATTGAAGATAACAGTATGTAATGTAACAACCACTGTTAATCCCTATCATTTGGTTTGAAACCCTGTATCATTTTTTTTTTTATTTTAGAAACATAAAAGTACAAAAACCTATTGACAAACAGACACCCATTATCATAGAAAATAGTACAATCACAACTAATCTATAGACAAGGTGATATGGTCTCAACAGTTGTTGTTGCTTTATCCATTGATATCTTCGAATTGTAGATGTATGGACCCATATACAGACATGCAAATTTAGTCAGA
>PVLD010022990.1:0-28260 GCA_004027595.1 Dinomys branickii | reverse complement strand
GGAGGAGGAGGAGGAGGAGGAGGAGAAGCAAAATAATAATGAACAGCTAAGACCAACATACCTCACAGTGAAACTTCAGGATGCCCAAAGCAAGGAAACTGTTTAAAAATAGCCAAAAGTAAAAAAATTATCGAAAGAGCAAACCCACACCTGATTTCTACAGTTAGCAAGAGTAGAAACAGAAAATAGAGAGGATATCTTGTTTGTAAACAAAATAGCTATGTGGAATTGTATGTTCAGGGAAAAGATTTTCAAGGTCGAGCATAAAAGTGTATTATGGAATCAGTAAGTATCAGTGAAATCATAATCAATCAATGATACTAAAAGAATGTTCACAAAATATTCTTAAGTAAGAGATAAAATGGTGTCAGAAGAATGTGCAGGTAAGAGGAGCTACCTGGAATCAAGCACATGAGAAAATCTAAATAAAAACTGACTCCATATTTATTTAGATTTCATGATTAAAACCTCTGTGTGTTAAACATTTCTAAAATACTGTCAAAATGACATCCAAACGAGAAGCAGAGGGATCAGTTGAAGTCTTTAAAATCTATCGCTTGTCAAGGAGATGGCTAAAGGTGTTTATTTTCACACAATTAAATATGTTCGTGACACTGCTAGGATCACTGCTTTAAATGTGCAGATAAGATGTGCATTAATTTTGAACTACTGTGTAAAGTGGAGTAAAAGAATAAAACAGCACGATCTAGTCAAATGAATGTGAAACAGAAAAATATACGCACCACAAAGGATTTGTGAGAAGAGTAAATCCAAATGTATTTACATTAAAACAGTGAAAATATTGCATTTATTTAACTGGAAGACACAAGAGGAGCTATTGGATTAGAAGAGTCACACCATTCAAAAGTCACACCTAAAGTAAACGCTGAACGTAATGACCAAGAAAGAGAATTCCAATAATTACTACCTAAGAGAAAACTGGAAGCACTCTACAAGTGCAAGCAGAAAGATTGAAGCAGAAAGCACGCACATAGCTAAAGCAGTTCACAGCATAACAGACATTTGTTCTGTAGGAAAGTGCACATTTAAAACAGAAATAGATTATCATAGCTTTAACATGAATACACACATGATGGAGATAAAGGTGAGTTTCCAGATCCTGCACAGTCAAGGAAAATACTCAAGATATGCGTCTCAGGGTTTGGGAGACAAAAATGCTAATGGGTTACCAGAAGCACCAACGTAATGGCTCAGTTAACAAATGCATCTAACTGCTGCACGCAGACCACTGCTTCCACCTGGAGCACAAACAGTATTGATGAGCACGAAGGGGCGTGTATAAAAATCGGGCATGATTCAGACAACATCCATCACACGCATTCATTACATTCTCTCACCACCAGAGTGTTCTCATCCTCTTCCCCAAACAACAGACAGAAAAATTAGAAACCGATAATGAAAAGAAAATTAAAATTGCCATACATTTAGAAATTTCAGTAGAAACCCTTTGTAAGTAATATAGCAGTCCAGGGGGGAAAGTGCATCATTAGCCTCGATTTAGGAAAAATGTCTTCCTTGTGTCATGCTGGGAAGGGTCAAAGCCCAACTCCAGTGTACTGCTAACATTCTTTTGCTTAATAAGGGTGGAGATACATGCTTTTCTTTTTAAATTTATTCTCGTGTGTGTAAAAGGTTAGATATGTGCTCTCTCTTTCTCAGATATATTTGCAACAGAAAAATATACATATATGAGAAAGTATAATTACTATTTACACCAATACCTATGTCATAGGTTGTACCTTCAGGCCTGTATAGCTGATTATTCCACAGAAGATGGGGCAGCTGGAAATATTTCTTAGAACATTTTCTGGTTTGAGCAAACATATACATTTAAAAATTAAATAAAAATGTGTTACTTTTATAATTAAAATTGGGATACCCCAAAAAACTGTTCTGTGATAGCATTACAAAGTAACATAGTATTTAATGTTTCTTGTTTTTAAATTTTAGGTAGTGTATTTTCCCCTGCACTTTGCATTTTTGAAGAATGTTATGTTCTTAAGACTTAACAGAACTGACACATAGGTAAAAGTCATTCTCACTGTTGTATGACATTTAATTTTATAATTCCACCATAGAAATTAAATTATCTATCCATTTTTCTCTCCAGTTTCACCACCCTCAGTAAAATCTACATGATGTAGTCATGCTGAAATACTTCTAATTTCATTAAATCTCTTTCCCTGCAGATGTTTCTCTTCCCATCTTACTTCCACCATCTTCCTGATTTCCCAGGCTGTGTTACTGCAGCGGGGTGACATTGCCAGTTTGGGCTGATCATCACTAATGTGACACAATTCAACCAACATATATGGCACTGCCTGCTATTTACCGGAACTTTCACTGTTCCAAGACTGAAAGAGATCAAATTCTTTTTTTACATATTCCCTTAAATTTCAAGAATATAAAACAAACCTTTGCACACAGTGAGAACTCAATTAACTCAGTCAATTTTTTTAATTCCTAAAAATTATCTTCCCTTTTCAAATACTCATGAGTCATTGGCTTGAAATTTGCAAAAAGATTTTTAGCTTTATTAGCTTTACCCCAGGCATACCCTTGCTGTATCTCTTAAGCTAGGCCTGATCTTCATTGTTTTATTTACTTATTTTATTTCTGGTACCGAGAATCGACAGTCTTCATTGTTTTGTCCGTGGGCTCATGCTTTAGGCCTTCAGCTCTATATTCCTTTGTGCTCCATGCGATGCTTCGATATTACTGTGCTTTAGTGATGAATCAAAACCGCAGTCTGATGCATAGTCTTACTGGAGGTGCTTGTGGTGCAAATTTGTTCACTGGTTTATATAGTCATCAAAAGATCTTGCGTTTTTACCTTCTTAGTTCAAAAGAACTTTATATGAGCAATAGTAAAAATTTTGGAGAAATGGATAATTCCTGCTACAACCCAAATCATTAAAACTGAGTCAAAGAAAAGTAGGAAAACTGAATCATTAAGGAAATATGATGAAATATGTTTTCAATAAGAAAATATGTGGTTCAGTTCCCCCAAATATTTCAGAAACAAATACTGTATTTTA
Source organism: Dinomys branickii (assembly GCA_004027595.1). NCBI lineage: Eukaryota > Metazoa > Chordata > Mammalia > Rodentia > Dinomyidae > Dinomys > Dinomys branickii. The sequence goes on along the minus strand of PVLD010022990.1, from coordinate 25,201 downwards.
ATAAATACTTCAAACACATAAGACACTGTCATAAACCTTATAAAATAGGTAACATTGACCAATTCACTTTAACAGTCACCAATTAAAACAAACTTTCTACTTTCATTTCATACATAGGCAACCTAAATCCCAGAGAAAAAATCATAGTGTTCACTAAATTTTTAAATTAATCTTGAATGCAGTGACTATTTGATAAACTTTCACAGGAAAAACCAAAATGATAAAGAACAGAATTTTAACTTAAGCCTGTTAGAATATCTGTCATTAACTCAAAAATGCTCTTTCTGCTGTCTGGTTGAGGGTTGTACTAATAACTAAACTTGAATATTAATAGAAATAGAATAAAATTATTATTGTCGATCAGCCTAAAAATGCTGCACTTCATACAGGCAGTTAAATAATGGACTGAAGAGAGTAAGATTTTGGTTCTCTTGTCAGTCGAGAATTTTAATTCATGCATACGAACAAGCTAGGAAAAGTGTGGCAGACTGCCACAGTGAATATTCCAGATATGAAGGCCAAAGGGACTCCATGCACAGCCCGGTGGAGCCAACCCTGCCTAATGGAAGAGGCACAGATGGGTAGGTACGCAAATCCACCTGGACAGCATGGAAACTGGACTAAGATGTCAATCTGACCCATCAAGGATGCTGTTCTTCATGACACCCATTTCTCTTTTCCTCCTACTTTGTGCTAAAGACATTGAAGTAAAATCTTCCTTCTTTACTACAATAGAGCCTTTCCTCTTATAGTATAGTATTGTCAACAACAGCCAAAGTTTAATAAAGATTTCTAAAATTTATTCATCTTGCATAATTAAAATTTATTTTAGTTGACAATCAATATTTTATTTCCTCCCTCCACCAGGATGTGGAAACCACCACTCTCTCTGCTTCTATGACTTTGACCTTTTAGACATGACCTATAAGTAAAAATATGCAATGTTCTTCTTCTGTGACAGGTCTGTTTCACTTAGCATAACATCCTCGAGATTCATACATGTGGTGATACATAGCAGAACATCCTTCTTTTTAAGGGTGAGTGATGCTCCATTGTAAACACATCATGTTTTTGTCATCTGCTCATCAGCAGCATGTTGGCTGGCTCTACATCTTGGCTGTTGTAAATCATAACTGCAGTGGACATGGGAGTGTGAATTTTCTTCCCATACATGGAGTTCAGCCCTCTCACCTAAGTACTGAGAAGTGGGCTTCCAGGAAGATATGGATACTACTCTTTATTTCTCTTAGGAAGCGCCACATTGGTGGAAATGTGAATAGATATAGCTGAGGGGCTGTTGTATTTCATCAACAATATACAATTGTCCCAATTTTTCCACATCCTTGCCACACTTTCTATCTTTTCTTTTCATTAATAATACTCATCCTAACAGGTAGGAAGTGATATCTCACTGTGCTTTTTATTTGTGTTTTCATGGTAATCAGTGATGCTGAACCTCTCTTTGGGTGCCTCTTGGCCATTTGTTTAATGTGTGTAGGGAAATCTCCAAAGTTCCTTGTTTTTAATTGAGGTTTTACATTAAGCTATATGAGCTCCTTTCAGATTTATGTCTATAAATATTTCTTCCATTCCATGGGTTGTCACTTCACTGTTAATGGTCTCTTTTGCTGTACAGAAGCCCTTCGGTTTAACACAGTGTCCTCATCTAGTTTTACTGTTGTTGCTTGTGACTTTGGTGTCATATCCAAAGAATTATTGCCAAGAGTGATGACGTGCAGATCCCCCTCACGCTTTCTTGTAGAAGTTTTACAGTTCCAGGCATGACTCCTTTTAGTCCATTTTCGCCACAGCAGCAAAAATGCTTTAGACTAAGTAATTTATGAACACCGGAATGTATTGCTTACAGTTGTAGAGGATGTGAAGTCCACACTAAAGGTGCTGGCAGACCGTAAATGGTGAAAGCTTGCTGGCTGCCTAATAGAAGATACCTCTTACTGCATCTTCCCATGGCAGGAGAGGCTCACAGCCCCCACCACCTCTTTTAAAGGTCACTAATTCCACTCACCAGGGTGCCATCAAACTGACAATATTTGTTAACTGCTCCCTCTCTAAATGCTATCGCGTTAGTAATTAAACTTCAAGATAAGAGTTAGGGAGGGATGGTTGAATTTTTCAACACAGGAATGTGGCATGCTTAGACCAAAATAGTATTCAGTTTAAAATAATCTTATTCAAGGATTTCAGCAGAGAAGGCACTGTGAATATCATTTTACCCTTAGTAGTGTGTGTTACTCAATTTTAAGACCTTTGAGATTTTAAAGAAAGATGAAGTTCTCTAAATATATACAAGAACATTTTTCAGAATAAGTAAATCCAACCAAAGAGGGCTAAGTTGGAGTCTAGGAAGCCTATGATTCCCTTTTCTTTTGCAATAGAAGTCTTTATAAAAGTTTTTTTTTTTTAATGGTGACAACATGTCAAGGAAAAGAAAGAATGGATGATTTCACTTAAAATTTCAGATACTGATATGCTTTTACAATATATTTTCAATTAAATATTTGAGTATCATGTTAAGAAAATGGAAATATAAAATGTTTTATCACATTGAAACCTTTACAGAGCTCTTTAGACTTATCTTGTATTTTGTTTTTTAAATTACATTTATCAAGGAAATAATCTCAGTATATGTGCTGCTGAAGCAAGCATATCAAGGAAATAATCATTAAAATATCTCCAAGGGTCTTCAGGAGTCCATCTTACTTTCTTTCCAGGCAAACGCAGACATAGTCTGATGAAACTCTGGATTTCAACTGAAAATAGAAAGTGGGAATGGCAATGGCATTAATGTCTCCTTTCCACTGAGGGTTTTTGGTTGGGACAGCCCGGTAAATCATCAGCCCTTTGGAGATTTCATATTGGGCAATATGATGATAAGAGGATTTGGAAGAGGAAGTCTCAGTGATACCTCATCCACAGATATTAGGGATAAAGTGCTGTCCTAGTGTGGAGGAGTGTTTATATGAGAACACATTTGGATATAAGTTGCTTATTCCTTTCCTCATCCCAGGAAAGATGGCGAGAAAGTGTCTAACATTGAAGAAATCTCTGAGTTCATGGGAAATAAGATGCACAGAATATGATACCTTGATGATAAGAGGAAGATATTCCACAAGGGAAATATTACTGGAATCCTTACCATTATAGCCCGTCAAGAAATCTCAACTAGTAGGAGAAGCAGAGGCATTCTTATAGAAGTTTAAGCTAAATCCACAAGAACAGATGAATGGTGTCCAATCCCAGCTTGGACAGAGACAGGTATGAAAGCTATAGTTGGACCTCGGGCACTCCTGAGTAGTTAGCTCATCAGAAATCTGGCATCAATTTTAGTGTGTAAAGAAATTGATACTTTTCTGTAATCCAATTTTTAATTTCTGTGTTAAATGCACAGTTCATCAGAGCCTTAGAAAATAATATCCATAAAAGTGGAGCCTTCCTTTCAAATAGGATTAAATCTAAGCAGGTGTACCCTATTCTAAGACCGTGTGTGTGTGTGTGTGTGTGTGTGTGTGTGTGTGTTGGTGGATACCAGGCGGAGCCTGCTCTTTAGTGTATTCTGAGATGTCTACCATCCAGAATGATCATGTATCAGTGGACTGAAGAACACTGTTATCTTTTTGGCCTTCACTGGTCTGAACCATTTTTGCTGTGTCTGCACTTTGGGTCAGGGCTGTGAAATATCCACAACCTATCTAAGAACCTAACTTTCAAACAAACGGAATAGCTATTTTCTAGATAGAGCTTATCACCTCCCTGAGTTTACGTATCAGTGAGAGACAGAGTCCCAGTGTTGTGGTTAAAGTGGAAAGTCAGCTGTGTTGGCCTAGGATCCCTCATAGAGAATGGTGAAGCACACTTCTGGGTATGACTGTGTGGATCCCTTGGGGTTTATGTTTGGTCCCTGGCATTTTCTTCTCTGGCTCTATTTCCCTGCTCTACTTCTTGGCCACCACAATCTAAGCATTTTTGCTCTACAAGAACATTCTGCTGTGATATCTGTGCCATGAAGCCAGCTGGCCATGCACTGACTCCCCTGAAAGCGTGAGCCACATTAATCCTCTCCTCTTTTAAGGAGTTGTGGGGCTCAGATTTCATGTTCAACCATGGGAAAGCTGACTAATAGATTGAATTTTGAGGTTTCATGGTATATTCTGGTTGGAAGTCCTGGGTCAGACATATCATTTGAAAATATTGTCCTATTCTTATGGTTTATCTTTTCATTTTCTTAAGTGTGTTTCAAAAGTAGATGAAAGCTTTAGTGTGAAAGGTAGGTACTAAACACATAGACCTTGAAAGAACAGAAACTGTTCCAAGGAGATTTGTCAAGTATTAGTATCTGATAATATAAGAAAAGATAATTGCATTTTTTAAAAAGTAGAAAAAAAAGAACAAAAGAGAATTCTTGTAATTTAAAAATAATGTTGGCTGAAACATATTTTTTAAATGCCAGAATCAAAAATAAATCTGAGAAAATGTCCCAAATTAACAGTAAAATAAAAATAGGAAGTGAAAAGAAAAAAATTAGACTATTAACACAAGAAATACAGGATTTGTGTAGTAGAAATTCCAGAGAGAGGGAGAAAACAAACAGAGTGTCAAACACACACCAAAATAATTTAAGAAACAATTCCACAACAAAACAATTAAACAAATGCAACAATAAGCAAACTCCAGTTTAATGGATGAACATAGGTCTATACCAAGATTTATTTTGTGGAATTTAAAAGCACAAACCTGAAAGTCTGTACTTTCAGAAAATGAAAGAGAAAAAGAGAAACTTTAGAACTTCAGCCTTCAACCTCCAGCATCTCTTCCCGTGAAAGTGTTCATCTAGCAATAATATAGTACGATTCTTAGCACAAATTTCTTCAGATTTCTGCACAGTGTTGCTTTAGATTTGCTTGGTTGCAGCAATAGATGATCACCTAATTTTATGTGACATTTGAATAAAAAATGTATTGCAATTCAAAATACTTCAAATCAAAAAGCCACTAAAATATTTTTTTCCATTTTTCAATAGCCTTCTTTTGTTTAAGGCTCCTTTCCCTAATCAGAGAGTCCTTGGAAAGAGGCAATATTTTACAGGAAAAGCAATAATAAAAGAGGTATCAACTGAGTAAACCTAGGGCAAGGTCTTAGAAAGTAGTGGACAGATTCCCATTATAGGTTCCTGGGTATTAAATTCACTTATTTTTAATATTTTAGACTCCAAACAGATGAAGAGACCAGAAAGACATTTTGATGAAAAACGGACTGGAAAGGAAAATGGGGTGACAGTTGGCCCTTCATAGCTTTGGATCCTGCAGCTCCCAGTGCATCCCACCACGGGTCAACTATTCGTGGTGAAAAAAAGGTGAACTGTTGCTGCTGGGTACTGTGCACTCATGCCCGGGCCTGATTGTCTGTATGGAGCAGGTACAGCTTTTCTCTTGTCATGGCCCTCAGGTAATATAGTATAATATATACAGCATTTGCAGTCTGTTACATATTAAGAGTAACCCAGATATGGCTGGAAGTATACAAGAGGCAGCAAACGGTACACTATCGTATGAAGAGGACTTGAAAATCTGCAGATTTTGATATCTGCAAGGGGTTGTTCAACTAATTTCCTACTGAGGGATGAATATATTTTCGGAACTTGGTGCCCAGTGCCTCTTGATTTCCTCCAGCATCATGAGATATGATTGAAAAATATGTTGAGTGTGTGTTTAAATAAAAAATATATAACTAAAAACATATATTCCCATTAAACCCTCTCAAAAACTCCGTCTTCAAATGAACTCATCCCATCTTTCTTGCCACCTTCTGAAGCAGTTCTGGAAGTTCTCTTTCATGAGCATCTTTAGGTGCATGGTTTTGTCTGTGTCAATGTCCAGCGTCAGTTCTAAGCACCTGTCTTGCATAGTCATTTTGACACTGGCAAAGAGCCAGAAGTCGCATGGTGCTAGATCTGGTGACAGAGGTGCATGGGGATGCACTGCAGTGTTTTGATGAGCCTGCCCCTTATCAAAGCTTGTAGAGATGCACACAAAACAGGACTCCAGAACTGCTTCACAGAGTCACAAGAATAATGTGTGTGTTCAAAGCCAGGGGGAGGATGTTGAGGGGGATTTATGATCATATGAGTTTTACTGTAATAATTTTTTAAAATTTCAACATTGATTCATTGACTATATTTTTCCTATCAGTCCTTGTAGCTTGCAGAATACAGAACAGGTCTCTAATGGGTAGGGCTGAGCTCATTTTCTTTCATGAAGAGAGAGACGCTAGGCTTGTCTCCTAGCTGTCTCTGGACCCTTTCTTAGAAGCAGCTCCTTTTACAGGCAGTGGCTGCAGCACTTTCCCAGTGTCTGCTCCAGCATCTCATACAGTCATAAAACCCTGAATAACTGTTTCCTGAAATGCATTGTAACTTACTATTATTTCAAAAAGTACTGGGTTTTAATTCCCGGCCTTCAATATTACCATTGGACATAGCAATGGATTTTAGTTACTCATTCAGTTTCTCACACTAGTGAGATAATATGATGTTTATGCATATGGGTCTGATTTATTTTACTTATGAGTATGATCTCGAGTTGCACCCATTTACCTATAAATGTCTCCAGTTCATCCATATTTATGGCTGAATAGTACTCCATTATGTTAAAAAAATCTTTCTATCCGTTCATTTGTTGATGGGAATTTGGGATGTTTCCAAGATTTAGCTATTACAAATTGTGCTGTTGTAAACATGGGTGCACAAATAGCACTGTGGTATGATGTTTTTAATTCTTTCAAGAAGATACTCAAAAGGGGACTATCTGGATTGATTGTGACCTCTAATCTTAAATTTTTTAAAGGGAGAGGAAAAAATAATAAAAATGATACAGAATTCCAAAAGAGATGGTAGGAAATTAACAAGGGTTATTATTGCTTATCATTGTCTTCAAAGTAGTTGCTAAGATGACAAGATATAAGCATGCAAAATTGATCGAACAGTATAAGCACTGTTTCTCTCAATGAACTAATAGAAAGTAGTAGTACAATTATCTTACCTATCTTGTGTGTGTGTATGTATGTGTGTGTGTGTGTGTGTATTTTTAATTTTCCCTTCCTTCTTTCCTCTTTTCCCCCACCCCAGTTGTTCTTTCCTGCTGAGCATTTTCTCTCCCTTTCACAATATCTATTATACCATTTGGATCTTATTTACTTATTGTATTGTCTCCATAATCTTAGATTTTGAGGAATCTCCACAGTGATTTCCACAGAGGTTGCACCAGTCTACACTGGCACCAACGTGGAGAAGGGTTTCTTTTTCCCCACAGCCTCTCTAGCATTCTTTATCCATTGATTTTTTGATGACAGCCATTCTTTCTGGGGTAGGATGGAATCTCAGTGTCATTTTAATTTGTGTCTCGTGGATGACTGATGATGTTGAACACTTTTTCAAGTATTTATTTGCCATTTGTATTTCTTCATCTAAGAGATGCATATTCATCTCAGATGTCCATTTTTGAACTGATTCTTTGAATATGGGGGATCTGATTTTTTTTTTTCAATTCTTTATATGTTCTAGATAGAAGTCCTTTGTCTGAAGGGAAACTGGCTATAATTTTTTTCCAACTCTTTGGGTTGTCTTTTCACTCTGTTGGTGATTTTTTTCACTGTGCAAACCTTTTTAATAAGGTGAGATCCCATTTGTTGATTCTGTGCCTTATTTCCCTTGCAGTCTGGGTTTGTTCATGAAGTCTTTGCCTTCACCTATGACTTCAAGATTTCTACCTGATTTATCTTCTAGTAAATTTAGTGTTTCTTTTTTAAAATTTAGATTTTTTAATCCATTTTGACTTTAGTTTAACCAGTGGTGACAGACATAGGTCTAGTTTTAGTCTTTGGAAGGCAGACAGACAGCTTTTCCAACACCATGTATCAGAGAGGCTATCTTTCTTCTAGTGAAGGTGTTTGGCTCCTTTGTAAAAGATCAGATAGGTGGCTGAGCATGTTTGGGATTGTGTCTGCATCTTCTAATCTGTTCCACTGCTCCTCAGACCCATTTTTTGCCAGTACCATGCTGATTTTATCACAGTAGCTTTGTAGTATAATTTCAGCCAAATTTGTTTTTACAACAGCCTTTTGAGAAGAGTATATTTGTGCTGCTATTGAAGGAGCTAACCCTTGGACGTGACTTGTTCCCAGTACAAACCTAAAAACTGGATGGAGCTGGCACTTGAACCCAAATATTCTTATTTGAATACAATGCTTTCTATGCTAATTCAGCTTTCATTTATTGTAGCAGTACTTCTGCCAAGTATGCTAGTTTCTCTCTGCTGGTGAATAGCATTCAACTAATTAGTTAATGAATTAAAAATTCTTTGTAGTGGTCCTGTTGTGGTCCTCAGATGTTAAGGAAGAGCACTGTAATGTCCTCATGCTACTTACTCTCTCTTTTTAATCTTCTTAAATTTTTTTAGTACCCATAATCAAAGTCAGGACCTTGCACTTGCCAGGCAGGTGCTACGCCCCTGAGCTATATCCCTGGCCTGATACTTACTCTCTGGCAGGGGAGAAATATATGAAATTCAAGTGATGTGAAGTGTTGAATTGTAATTTTAGTAAACGGTTTGCAAGGGATACATAGGATGCATGTGTATATGATGAAAGTTAATTTGCTTGAGGATAGGGTGGTTTAAGGAACATTTCTGTTAAGACCGTAAGGATAAGTAGGTACCTTGAAGGAAATGGTGGTGGACAGAACCTTCTCAGGAAGTATGGATAGCTTTATACAAATGCCTCACATGGGAGAGGAGATTTTTGTACTTTAACAAAGAGAAAGAAGTCAAAGGTTGGACTATAGTGAGGAAGGCATAGAGCTTGCTTGTAGAGGAAGAAAAGCCATGTTCCACTTTCAGCTTCCAGAGAAACTCTGTCTCCCCACAGTGTTGATTTTCTTTCCAATAAACAGCAGCACTGGTTACCTGGAACACCTACCTCCCTTCAGTGCAGAGGGGCCCTTTAAATTTCATCTATAATTCACATCTTACCCTTGCAAACAGTCCTGTCTATTGTGGTACTGAGAGGTGGAGAAATGGGAACACATAAATTACCTAAGTGTTGACGCTGGGAACACTATGTAAAAACTTAATTTCCTCTGAGTCTCCACAGAGAGAAGTTTCAAAAGCTGGAAGAAAAATGCAGGCATCGTGCAAAAGAAGCAAGAAAAAGAGAGAGATGTTAGCCTAGAACCCCTTTAAAAGTTCACTTTATAACCCGCCCAAGTACTCTAGCTCTGAAAATTCCAATGGTCAGAGTACTACAAAGGTGCCAGTTGCTACGGGGAAATACTTTTTCCTGTTTTGGCTTACAGAAAAACCATAAATCTCACTTTATGTCCTTCTTTATCTCTGTTAGTTTCCAATCTATTTGGGGAGAACTATACTTAGGTACCTGTTGTGGGTGTTATCTGTTCTCTGAAATCTAAAGATTATGACTTTCTGTGTCTGCCATCTACATTGTTATGATTAGGAATCATAGAGATATATGATAATTTTCCCCAGTGATCACATTTTTATAAACCTCTGCCCATTGTCTTTCTTCCTTTTTGTTTAGTACTAGTTCCTGTGAAGTAATTTTGTGCATATATTTATATACCTTTAACCTTTTGTCACTGCCATAGTTTCATAAAAGAGCTATTTATAATCTAATTATGCAAAATTATTGGTGATGCTAATGTCAGCTCACAGAGGATACTATTTGACAAATGATTACACAGTCACCTATTAATTGGATAAGAAAGTGACATATGCTGGCGCCTATTAATAGCAACATCCACATCTCCATCACTACCATGTAAAGGAATTCTTCTCATAAAGAAAAATAGATGCTCCATACTAGTTTATGGTTGTCACACATAATATGTGTCCCTCTGGCACATTAGAAATGGACAGGAAGCTAGAAAGAGCCAACAACATCAGATTCCATCATGCATCATTCATCTTTCTGGTATATCAAAGGCTAAGCATAGGTCTTTGCACTATTTTCTCATTCAGAATCTTGACTGCATGAAAAACGGTAACACCACAAAACTTACCTGCACAGAGCAATACCTCTGTTGTCAACATTTTTTATACCAACTTTTCACATCCTAATATCTTACCTGACTCATACTGTATGCCATTTACTCTGATCAGAATTTTCCAATACTAAGGATAGTTTTGAACATTTCCATTTATACACTCTTCCTAGTCTCTGTCATGGTAATTTAACATTTAGTGAGTTCTGAGTCTGTTCTGCATAGCTATTTCTCAATGTGTGATATTCTTACCTCCAGGAACACATTATTTGGTTTTAGGTATCACATGGAAAAACTTGAAAAACAGAATACAAAACAAAAATTTGAGCTATTCAAAGTGTATGAGAAAATGTAGCTGGCATCGTAAATTCGTGTGCTAATACTGTGCTAAATGGGAATTTCACCAAGTTAGATAAATGAAAACACTTACTATTAATACAAGTGATACGTATCTGACAGCGGTTGTATCTTGTGTTCTATCACTGAGAGGTTATAATGAACTCTTGTCTCTTTTTACTGAGGTAAAAAGTTATGAATGCTTAACAGCTTCATGCATTAATTCAGGAAAGTTTTCTCAAGTGTTTTTTTATGGTCCCTTGCTTTAGTTTTCTTCTTTATGTAGTCTCACTGCCCATGGTCTGAGTCTGAGGGCCGCCCTCACTTAGCCTTCATATTTGCAGCCTTCCGTTTCCGGCCCTTCTCTGTCTTGCTCGTGTGTTTGTCATTCCCCTTGTACTTGTCCTCAGGCACCCTCGGGGAGGATGTCCAGCGACTCCCACCTCTCGGTGCCCGCAGCTTTGTGTAAGCCCGTTCCCTAGAGTGTGGCGAGGTTAGAATGAATTGCTTCTAATAAACAGAAGTTACCAAAATAATGCAACCTTATTTATGGGATTAAGTTTCAAAAAGACTGTGGCCTCTCTCTTCTTTGGCCTCTCTCACTTTCTTCATTGGCTTGAGAGAGCCAGCCATCAAGTCACCAGTGTCACTGACCAATAGCTGGAGAGAGCCTGAGACCTGCAGGTGATACAGGTATGAGCTTAGCTGCTGAACGTCCCTAGGTTGATTTGTAAGATAATTTCAGCCAGGCCACACGATGATTTCAGTTTTGCAAGCTCCATTTCCATGACGCACGAGTTTCAACCTGCAGGTATTATGAAATAATAAATTATTTTTCTTTGACCTTGTTGTATCTTGATGATTTGCCTTGAGACAAGAGATACTTAATATAAACATTATTTTCATTTATTCAGGCTTTTGTTTCTCACACATTAATACTCAGTCCTGAAATTACCTTACTTTTCATTTCTAGTTCTTTTCCTCTATGTGAGCACCTCATAGCTCAGTTTCCATAATTATGATTCATAGTGTTCTGCGATATCTTACATCATTTTCATTTGACATCTTTTAGTCATTTTGGAGAAGGTTACAGTTTTAATCTCTTTTGCAGTCATGACTTTCTTCGTGCTGCCTCTGAAGGTATTTTGCACCTTACTCTCCCTTTTCATAATAAACTTGGATAGGATTTGACCTTGATATGCACTCTTTGCTGATTTTTTTGTGTGAAATTAGTTTTTCTGAACTTCTTAAAAGTTGATTCAAGATAGTGCTTCTAACTTCACAGAGATACATTTTCTTTTATAGAGATAAAAAAAAGTTCCGGCAGTTGCTCTGTGAGCCTCACTGCCTCTGCCTGCCTCCCTCCCGAGCCTTCCCTCTCCTCCATCTCCACTGTCTCTCTGTCCGGGATTTATTCCTTTCCTAGCGGTCGTCCCGAGGGGGAACATTATGGAGCGGAGCTGCGGTGGGTCAGTTTGGGGGTCTGCAGACCTCAGGCAGACCGGGCTCTGGCTGAGTCCTACATTATTGGAGGGTATCAAACCACTACGGTTGAAGATGCTATTCTCAAGGGAGCCCATCAGCCAGGCTAGTGAAGGCGTCTGGGCTTTTTGAGGACCCTTCCTGGTTTTAGGTCCCTCACCCTCCCCACACCACTCTCCCACTTTTGGATACCAAGTAAGTGTTTTAACTGTTGATGGCTTGTCCTTACCCCTTATATTTGGGGGAGCATGGGGACAACTTGTGCCTAGTTTTGACTTCTCTATCTCATTCCTTTTTCTGAGCTTGTGTGGGAGTCCAAGAAATTCAAAGTCTCTGCTCTTCCCCTGCTTTCATCTTCCCACAATTGGCACAGATGGTGCCTTCGAACCCCATCTGCTACATCTCCTGGCGACCAGCACTGTACAGAAGGGGCTAGTTGGTGGACAGGGTAAAAGGGTAGGAAAGTAAGTTTCTTCCATAGAGAACGTATTAGTCTTTATCTTTCTGTAAAATATCATATCCAGTGATTGATAACAATGAATTGCTAAGTGTTTCTTGTGCTTATATTCTCAATGCACTTCTTACTGTTGACTGAGCAGGCACTACCTCCCAGATGAGACTGTTGAGAAAAGAATGTTAATATGTTTAGGCATCACAAGCTTCCAGGATACGATGGCTGGGAAAAATGCAGATCATCACTTTGTACTTTTACCTGCAGAGGATGGGCCACCTACATCCGTAATAGAAAATCCAGTTTCTCGTGAACTGCCTCCACTACAAATGGAGAGGGCTCAGGTAGATGAATTACCATTTCCAACATAAAAATACAAGGACAATCAAAGCTGAAATCTCCAGTTTTGTTTTTCTCAGATCCTCTTCTTTCTGGATAATGAGATTATTTAAACAATTAGTGAGTTTGTGGTACAAATGTGCCACAGTTCCTCAGGTAGTCTTCTTTAGGGTACAGTGCCACGGAAGTGGGTACTGCACTCAGTTACCAGAGTCAAGATGCAGGATCCAGTGCCCACTGGGCAGGCGGCTGTGCCACTGGAAGTGATCTCCAATCTACTGATTTCCTTCCCTCCCAGTATTCTTAAGCTACTGTGTAGAAAATGAAAAACTTCACAGACCACTTAGGATCTAGATGGCAAGAATTACAAGGGGAGGATTTATCCTAATACAAATTAAAGAGTCTTGCTTCCATCCAGGTCTGCTTTCTTGGTTGTATATAAGAAAAGGCTACGAGCAACACTCTGCTGAGGGTTAAAATAATAATCTAGATTGACAGCATGCTTAACTTTTTGATCAGTTTTGCATGCCTATATCTGGTAATCTTAACAACTGCTTTTTTATTAAAGAGTAAAGAAAGCAAAATAACAACAACCAAGACAAAAACAAAGCAAAAACATGGTAAAGATGATACAGAATTTCAAAACAAGGTGATAGGAAGTTAATGACTGTTGTTATGTTACATATTGTTATCTTCAATGAAATTGCTCAGATTGAACTACTTTGAAGATAACCATAAGCAATATAACAATCATTGCTGAGTTCCTATCATCTTGTTTTGAAATTCTGTACTGCTTTCAGTGTTTTTTAAATTTTTTATTCTCTTTAAAATTAAAAAAGAAATTCCCTTGAATATCTTTAAAGGAAGTGAGGCATATAAAACCTATTTACCATTTAGCAAATGCTATAATACAGATCTCAAAGAGCTGATGTACTGAAGAGTTTCAAGAGGTGTTAATTTGACTTTTCTTTTAAACTGAAGGGGTCAAGAAAGCCACTCATATATGCACTTGAGAAGCTTCTACAATGACAGATATTAGATATTAAAATCCCCCCACCAGTGAAGGAGCTATACTGAGCCCCAGACAGCTTGGGCAGCCTTGGTGCCATCACACTGATGCCCTCACACCATAACCACCAGAGCAGGAGGCAGGTGGAGCCCCAGGGAGCTTCAGGAGCCTTGTGAGCTTTCCCCACACCCCACACTATTGTGGGGACCATGCTGAGCCCTGGGCAATCTTAGGAGCCTTGATGAGCCTTACCTCACTCCCTAAACTGTCTCAGGAGTGACACTGAGCCCTGGGGAACCACATGATCTTCAAAAACCACAAAACAAAGGAGTAAAATGAAATCTCAGACCTCTACCCAACCCAGAACAAGTCCATGAGGCATCAACATAGAAGAGGTGGGAAGTCACAAACTTGAAATTTCTGAAATGATAGCAACTGAAGTAAAGAAACAACTCCATCAGGCTACAGGAGAAATCAGATCAGAAATAATGTCTCAGGTAGAAAAAAATAAATGACAACAATAATAAAGGAATTGCTAAGCACATCTAAAGGAGACATAGATAAAAAATAGAGGCACATAGAAAAATGATGGAAGCCTTGTATGAATAATATAGGAAAGAATTTGAATGCATGAAACAGATTCAAAGAAGTATCTAGGAAATTAAAAATTCCATTGAAAGCTGGCAAAATCACTTGAATGAAGCTAAAGATAGACTCTCAGACTTTGAAGACAGCATTGAAGTTAATGAACCTGAAAGGAAAAATCTCTTTAAAATAACAAGGAAGCAGGAAATAACAATTCAACAACTGCAAGATGATGCAAAGAAAAGCAGTGTAAAACTAATAGGTGTCAATGAAACAGAGGAGTCAACACAAATTACATAAAGACTATTTACAGAACTAAGAGCAGAAAATATCTCAAGCAAGGAAAAAGTCTTGGACATACAATTAAATGAGGCATATTGAGCTCCAATTAGCTATCACCAAAATAAATCTACACCCAGAGATATAATAATCAAGATCCCAGAAATTCAGCAGAAGAATATAAAAGCTGTTAGAGAACAGAAAGAGTTCACCAATAAAGGAAAATCCATCGGAATCACAGCAGATTTCTCAACACAAGCCATCAAGTCCAGAAGAGCTTGAAGTGACGTATTTTAGTCCTGAAAAAAATATCCAACGAAGACTGATGTACCCTGTAAAACTATTCTTCAAAATTAATGGAGAAGTAAAATATTTTCATGACAAAGAACAACTGAAGAAATTTATGAGCACCAAACCAATTCTACAAAGAGTGCTAAAAGATATTCTAGGAAGACATAAAAGTGACCACAATTTCAAGAACAAAGAAAGGCACAGAGCAAGCAATGAAACAGAGGGAAAAAGTAGGGAACCAACAGTAGGAAAATAACATGACAAAGATAAGCCAAGACATGTAACCAATAATATAAATGGCTTCAGTTCACCAATCAAAAGAAACAGCCTGACAGAGCCGATCGAGAAATAAAATTCAACAACATTCTGTAAAAGAAACACATTTAACTCAAAAAGAAATTCAGAATAGCTAACTTAGTTGAACTACTGACTTCTATCACTTTACTGAAAGGAACAGTTAATGATTAATTATTTAATCAACCTTGCATATCTCTATTTGTTCTTCCTAGAAACCACTTTGAAGATATCAACACATAATACAACAACCATTGATAATTTCTTACTACTTTGTCTGTAACTCTGTATTACTTGTATTATTCTTATGCTATTTTGTAAATGGATGTCTGTCTGTTAATATGTTTTCCTTCTTTTATTTTTAAAATAAATTTTAAAAATTAAAACAAAAGAAATTTATAGACTGAAAGTCACAGAATGGAAAATAATATTCCATGTGAGAGAAACCCAGAAAAAAAGTAAGCGTTAACTATTCTGTTTGTAGACAACGTGAACTTCAAAGCAAGAATGATCAAAAGAGATAAAGAAGGTCACTACATAATTGTTAGAGGGAAACTGCAAAAGGAAGAGATAACAATCATAAATATTTATTCACCAAATACAGAAGCATCTAACTATATAAGACAAATTTTAGCAGGCATGAAAAATCAGATAAGCAGTAACACAATCATAACAGGGGACTTCAGCACCCTACTGTCACAAAGAGATCAACTAGACAAAATGTCAGCAAAATAATAACAGAATTAAACCAAATTTATAAACAAATGAACTTAGTAGATCTTTACAGAGTGATCCAAACAGCAACATCAGAATACATATTCTTCACAGATGCACATGGGAGTTCTCTAAAATAGACCATATACCAGCTCATAGAACATGCTTAAGTAAATGCAAATCCCATGCACAGTATTGGATCATAATTCAGTAAAATTGGGAATTATTGACAAAAGAAATTGCAAAACCTCCATAAATACATGGAAATTAAATAACACCATCCTGAACAATCAATGGGTCACAGATGAAATTAAAGAAGAAATTAAGCAATATTTACAATGAAATTAAAATGCAGATAAAACTTACTGGAACCTGTGGGATGCAATGAATGCAGTCCTCAGAGGGAAATTTATAGTGGTAAATTGTCATATCAGGAAAACAGAATGAGAACAATAAACAAACTTATGCTGCACCTCAAGCTTCTAGAAAAAGGAGAATAAGTCAATCACAAAGCCCAAAGAAGCCAGGAAATTATAAAGATCAGGCCACAAATGAACACAGTGGAGACTAAGAAAACAATACAAAGAATTACTGAATCAAAGAGTTGGTTCTTTGAAAGAATAAATAAACTTGATAAACCTCTAGCCAAACTTATCAAAAAAGGAAAGGAAAACTCAAATACATGCAATAAAAATGAAAAGAAAGAAATCAAAACAGATCCTGTAGAAATTCAGAAAATCATTAATACCTACTTCAAAAATCTTTACTGTCATAGAATGGAAAACACAGAGGAAATGGACAGAGTCCTGGATACATATGAATTACCAAAAGCTGAATCAAGAAGATATAAAAATCCTGAATAACTCAATATCAACCAAAGAAATTGAAAATGTAATAAAAAACCTACCAACAAAGAAAAGCCCAGGTCCTTATGGATTCACAGCTGAATTCTGTAAGAAATTTAGAGAAGATTTACTTCAAACTTTTCTGAAACTCTTTAATGAAATTAAAAGGGAAGGAATTCTCCATAACTCATTTCTGGAGGCAAATAGTACCCTGATACCAAAGCCAGAGAAATACTTAACCAAAAATGGGAAATATAGGCCAATTTCCTTATGAACATAAGTGCAAACATTCTCAATAAAATACTAGCAAATGGAGGACAGTAAATCAACAAGATTATACATCATGACCAAGTGGGATTCATTATAGGAATGCAGGGATGGTTCAATATATATAAATCAATTAAAGTAATACCATATGAATAGAGCCAAATACACACAAAACATTATCATCTCAACAGCTGCAGAAAAAGCTTTTGATAAAGTCCAACATTCATTCATGATAAAAACCCTACAGAAAATAGTAATGTATGGTGTTTACCTCATTCTGATAAATGCCATCTATGACATACCAACAGCCAACATTATACTAAATGGACAAAAACTGAAAGCTTCTACTTTAAAATCAGGTACAAGAGACAAGGATGTCCACAGTCACCAATCCCATTCAATATAGTTCTGCAAATACTAGCCAGAGCAGTGAGACAAGAGAGAAATAAAAGGAATAAGAACTGGAAAAGAAGAAGTGAAATTATCATTATTCACAGATGATATGATACTCTACATATAAGATCCCCAAAACTCCACCAAAAGTCTAATAGATTTAACAACAAATTCAGTAGCATAGCTGGATATAAAGTGAACACTCAAAAATCAATAGCATTCCTGTACACAAACAACAAATAGACTGACAGGGAAATTAGAGAAACAACTTTCATAATGGAATCTAAAACAATGAAATACTTAGGAACAAATCTACAATAAAAATTACCACACTCTGAAAAAAGAGATCAAACAGGATTTTGGAAAATGTAAAGATATTCCTTACTCATAGATAGGAAGAACCAACATTGTGAGAATGGCCATACTCCCAAAATTGATGTACAGATTCAATGGAATCCCAATTAAAATACCATCTGTATACTTCATAGATCTAGCAAAAATATTCCTAAAATTTATCTGGACCAGAAGAGGCCTAGAATAGTGAAAGCAGTTCTGAACAACAGAGAAAAGTCAGGAGGCATCACAAATCCCAACTTGAAATTTACTACAAACTTACTGTGATAAAATCAGCATAGCACTGCCAGCAAAACAGACCTGAGAATCAATGAAACAGATTAGGAGTTGTAGACACAGCTACAAACACATGCAGCCACTTTATCTTTGACAAAGGGGCCAAACATGTTCAGTGGAAGAAAGATCGCCTCTTTAATAAATGGTACTGGGAAAACTGGCTTTCCACATGCTGAAGACAAAAACTAGACCCATGTCTATCACCATGCACTCAAATAAAGTCAAAATGATCAAAGATCTAAACATTAAAACAGAAATACTAAATCTACTGGAAGAGAAAGTAGAAATTTTGAAGACATAGGGGTAGGCAGTGTTCACTAGCTAAAACCAAACTGCATGAAAAATTCTTCAAAGAACCAGCAACTGTTCTCTCATTTTATTGAAGAGTTTTTGGACATAAAAAAAAATTGGGAAAAAGTTTTACCCAACTCCCCTTCAGACAAAACTCCTCTATCTAGAACTTATAAAGAAGTAAAAAATTAGGTCTCCAAAAAATCAAAGACCCAATCCAAAAAGGGGAATCTGAGATGGATACACACTTCTCAGATGAAGAAATACAAATGGCAAATAAATATATGAAAAAATGTTCAACAGAATTGGTCATTCAAGAAATGTAAATGAAAACAACACTGAGATTCTATCTCACCCCAGAAAGAATGGATATCTATCATCAAGAAATCAACCAATAACAAATCCTGGAGGGGCTGTGTGGAAAAAGAAACGCTTCTCCCCTCTTGGTGGATGTAGACTGTGGAAATCAGTGTGGAGATTCCTCACAAAACTAGGATTAGAGGTACCACTTAATCCAGCTATTCCCATTCTGGGTATTTTTCCAGAAAAAATGGAAAACATCATACCACACCACAGCTATGTATATATGCACCCATGTTTACAGCAGCACAATTTGTCATATCTAAACCTTGGAAATAACCTATCAGTGGAGGAATGGATAATAATGATATGTATTTTTATATAATGGAGTATTACTCAGCTATGTAAAAGATATTTTTGAGGCTTTTATAGGTAAATGTATGCAACTAGTGACCATACACATGAAGGAAATAAATCAGAACTGCATGTTTAAACATCATATTGTCTCCTTAGTGTAACCTGAAAGGTAAATAAAACCCAAAAGGTACAATAAATACTGTGAAAGGGAAAGAAATTGCTCAAAGGGAAGGAACAACTGAAATGAGGGAAAGGAGGGAAAAAAAAGAAAGAAAGGGAAAAATATATATGTATATACAAGGATAGCTAGGATAATTGATAACTGCTGATGTCCATTGGTTTATTGAAATGAACAGTTAATTCTTAATTTTTTTTTCTTGACCAATTTTGCATGCTTATATCTGGTAATCTTATCAACTAATCTGAAAACAATGTGCAATATAACAACCATTGTTTAATTCCTACCATCTTGTTAATGAATCTATGCATCATTTCTAATGTATTTTATTAGTTTTTGTTCTCTTTGATTGTTTCATCAGTCTTGCATTGTTACAACTGGTAATCTGAGCAACTTCAATGAAGATCACAATATGTAATATGACAACTATTATTCATTCCTATCATCTTGTTTTGAAATCTTGCATCATTTTTATTGTTTTTGTGTTGCTTTTGTCTTTGTCATTATGTTGCTATTGTTTATTCTCTTTAAAATAAAAAGTAAACAAAAATGAGAGTATGTAATCCAGTATCAACATTAATGATCTAATCTTCAGATGGCAACCAGCATACTAACAGAATCAAAAATAAAAATCAAGAGCCATAAAAATCATGGACTTTTGCTCACTAACTGACCTCAGACATGGAAATCCAGAGAAGACAAAATTGTTGTTATGCTCTGATAATAACTTTGAAAGCTTGTTTACAGTTTCCAAAAATCTCACATAATCTGAAATTTCCATTTTAATAGGTATTTGGATATATGAAGACCTCTATGTCATATATATATATACACACACACATATATATAGAGAGAGAGATCTTCAATAAATATTTGTAAAATTGTCAAATTTAAAACACATACATAATTACAGATATTCTTACTATACAAAATATATTTTCACGTCTTTACATTGTTAGGATTATATATGGAAACAATTTTTATACATTAAACTATCTGCCAGTAACTGACAAGATTTAAGAATTAGACTGTATACAGTACATCTCTCCCTATTTAACAACAGAGTCCATCTCTGTAGGTCATTCTCTCTATTATTTGATAATACAGTGAAAGTGTGATTAAAATTAATTTCAGGATGAGATATCAAATTTACCGAGATGCAGAATCTTATGAAATTCCAAATGAGACGTTGGGTGTGGCTACTGTTTATTTATGGATTCAATGCAAAACCCAGTCGGGGCAGACAATTATTTAAGCACCGAAGACAAAGAATTTGGGTGATGATATAATAGGTGCTTCAAAAGGAAAATGATTTTAATATCAAAGAAAAATGGGTAAAATTTTTGAAAATTTCAACAAAAATTAATGATGCTATGAAAAAGGGAAAGACCATTTCTCTTATTCCATTCTAAAAATGATTTCATAGCCCCATGTAAAATCGAAGATTTTTTAAGGAAATAAAATATTTATTTTGGTGATGCTTATCCTCGCATTAGAGACGAAAACTCAGTGATTGTTTTGTTGAATTTATTAAAACATTTTGGTTTCTGTTTAGCAGAATCCTTTAGGCAGCTTTTTCCTACTAACCGTCCTCAGACATTAAAAATCTCCGTAGTTTTCACAGTACCCTTCAAGAGACCATTCCACAAATCTAAGTGTTCATTTCATTACCGAACAAACTTTTCCTCCTAAATATAAATTTTAAGCATGCAGTCCTGTTAGCGATTGCAATCCTGTCAATGACTTCATCACGATTCCTCCAACGTAACTCCTCCCTACTTTCCTACCACTACCGCTTCTTCCTCGTGGGCTCTGTGAAGCATTCCCACTTCACAGACAGTGCAGAGATAATTACTGGGCCAGGGAAGATATCGTGGTTGAGAAATAAACATCCGTTAACACAGCTGCAAGGAACCTTCCCTATCCTAATTACTAACAACAGCAAAGTGTTTGAACACTCTGAAAGAAACGAAGATGTGCTCTACGCTGCCAAAATGTTCAGGTATGAAGCTTATCATAACCCTAAAGCTAAGCCTCTAAAAAAGCCCAGATACTAATGAAAAGTTTTGGGGGGCAAGTTACTAAACCTGCTTAGGTCCTCTTTTCCTTACATGAAAGCCTGAAATAGAATGACAAACAGTGTTTGTTGAGTGAAAAAATTAATTAAGAGACACATTAACTGCTTACTATACAGAAATAACCCACAGATGGTGATCTGTGGTGCTCTTTGAGCTAAAGTAAAGCCATGATTATGAGCTGTTTTCCCTATGAATTCACACAAAGTATACTCATAAATGCACTGTTACTGCAGATGCATGTTTAGCTAGTTGACTTAAACATAAGAAAACTTAAAGTTAGTTTGGAATGCATATTTTAATAAGCAGGACACAATGAATTAAAAGGAAACTGTTGCATTAAAATTTCAGTAATATAATCTAGTCATTTATAATCTTATTTACCCCAAAATTGATTGTTTGACATTTAAATGAGTATATATGTAATGATTGCATTCTTCCTGGTGAATTCACACACACACACACACACACACATACACACACACACATACACACACACACACATACACACACACATACACATATATATTATATATATATATATATATAATCACATCTTAATAACTTTTATATCTCCTTCTCTCCTTTTCTTTCCTTCTCTAAACCCTCAATCTCTTGGTTGAAATGTTTTCTAATTCCTAAGAAAAATGTCTTTGGATTCATCTATAAGCTTTCTAAGGCTTTAATTTTTCTCTGCTAATTTTAGCGTGGAAAAATCAGTTGCCCACCTGATCAATTTTCCCGTATGAATAACACATATCAACATAAGCAGAGTGACAGCCCAAATACTCCTGAACACTGATTCCTGATCAGTGAGAATAGAAGTCAGCTGTGACGCCCGTAGTTAGCATCAGTGCATGCCCAACTGTATGGCAGCTTTGAAGGGTCCAAACGAATACTTTCTCATCACATGTTGTTAGTCACCCGTCATACTGCTCCTAGGCTCAGCTTTATGAAAGGTTGGGAGTCATGTGTGGCAACGCTCTCCTTTACTTCAATCCTAGAGACAAGATGCAGATTCATATTCCACCCACTAAGAGCTACCAGTGAATCACTCAGGTCCCTGCACCAAACACTCACATATGTAAGGAAATTACAATCCTGGAGCACAGCCATCAGCTTAGGAACTGCAGAGCTGTGACCTCTCCCTGGGCTGCAGCAATGGGACAAGAGCGTCATGGTGTCCAGGCAGAGGGAGCCTTGCAGAGCAGTTTGGACACGCACGGGACAAGCAGTTACTCTGAGGCAGCTCATATGGAGGGAGCCACAGACTCAGGTCACAACCTTGCTATCTCCCGACCCAACTCTTATCTCTTGCATGGGCTTCTGGTTTCTCTCCAGGAAGCACACAAAGCTCAGACCTTTAGAACAAAAGGGAGAAAGCAGGTGGACACCAGCTGGGTCTGCAAAGAAACAAAGTAAAGCCGGCTCAACTCACTCATCTCTGCTACTTCATTCTCCTAACAAAACTCTGATACCAAACAAAACCAAGGATGATCTTGCGAGGCTGTACTGTAGAGCCTTCAAAGGGCCAGTCCTTCAAGACTGGAGTAAACATGTGACATCACCTGCACCAGACTCTGCTATCTGAAGTTTTCTATTACAAAAAGTAGATTTGTGCTGTTCTTAATATGTAAAGATCTACATCGTGTATCAATTCAGCCTTCAGACTGACACAGGAGGAGTTAAAACTTGGACCATCAAATTTACTACAAAGATATTTTCTTCAAATCAAAAAGAGGTTACTGCACACATTGAATTGGGAAAATGCAGAAAATGGTCACATGAGTCATTGGTTATGATGCTAACTGCAAAGGGTTTTGGAAACTTTAATAAAATATAATGAACTCCAAATAAGAATGACCCATTTTCTGAGGTTATCACCTAATGGCTACTAATACCACTCTCGCCCCCGTCCCCCATAGGCAAAGAGCTGCATATTGCAGACATGGCGCACTAGAAAATCCCAAGACCCAGATAGCAGAAGTAGTGGACCTGGAGAGACTTTTAACGTGTACCTCCTGCCCGTGGTAGGCACCTTCCAGCAACAGTGAAAGCCAGATATTTCCTGGGAGCCAGGCACGGGTGGGTTCAGGCGAAGCTCCCAGCCAGAGGAAGACAAAGGAAACATGATTTGAATCTCCAGAACAAAAGGAATCTGCTCTCAAGAAATCTGCTGGTGCAGGAGCTGTGTCACTAAGAATGCTGCTAGGTGCATAAGAGAATCCAGAGCATGGCAGGGGTGAGGCAGCAGATGAGCATGGCACCATCTCTGGGGTGCCTGGGCACCACCCACCAGCAGAAGAGACATGTTAGCCATGGGCACAGAGTGGTGGCTCCCAAATCCATCATGAGATCAGGCTGCTGAGCAGCTATCTTCAAGAATGCACTGACTCTGGCACCTGCTCCCAATCTTGTAGCACGAGATCAAGTGGGGCCACCTGGGTCAACTACCACAGAGGAGTAAGCAGCAGCTGATGGCACCGCTGCCCTCTTGTTCTTGCACTGTCCATCCTGCGTGCAGGACCTATCATCTCTTCTGCCTTCCGAGCACCCTTTTCTCCTCCAGCACTTACTTCTGTTGTGCTTATTTTTCTTTTGCTTTTCTTTCTTTCAGCCTGAGTAAATGTTAATATTTCACACTCACCGCTTGTTCCGATTCACTAACAGGACAATCTGGAAAGTGCAGCCAGTTCCTGCAACACTGGGTAACTGTGGGGAACACAGGAACATTCTGTTTTGTTTAAATAAAACCCAGTAACACCAAGAGTGTGAAGATCCTACAACAAAGTCAAATGGATGAGGCATCCCCGGACCTCATGAATATCTCAGACTCATCACTAGGTGTCATGGTTTGTGTCTGGATGCCCTCGTCCAAAGCCTCTTGCAGTCATGGGGCAGGCTTCTAGAGTTTGTGATTTATTCATGGTTTATTGCTAGGATTATGGGTGTGAGTGTTACACCCGTCCTGGGGAGGGTACTTTGCATACAGTATAAGGGAGGGAAAGAGGCTGCTTGCTGCTTCTCCCTTTTGCTCTTGTTGCTTTTTGCTGTCTGCTGCCACTAT
The DNA here is from genome assembly GCA_004027595.1 of Dinomys branickii. NCBI lineage: Eukaryota > Metazoa > Chordata > Mammalia > Rodentia > Dinomyidae > Dinomys > Dinomys branickii. The sequence continues at coordinate 949 of PVLD010022990.1, read as the reverse complement.
GAACTGTTGCCCTCTGCCATGTTCCACTCTGCTTTGCAGCCAGCCTAATATAGACTGAAACCTCCACAAGCTGTGAGCTCAATAAACCTTTCCTTTCTTAATTCTGGTCATCGGGTATTTTGTCTCAGCAATGAGACAAAAGTGACTAAGACACTAGGCCAGAATTAGGCTGCTCCTGGAGAATGTTTTTTAGTGAAATTCACTTAGGCTACAGATGATCATCTATTCAAGGGCTGTCCAAGAAGGCCAGGATCCTCCTGGGTCCTTCCAGTGTACAAAACCTTTATTCTCCTCTTGCCATATTCAACTTGGAGAGATGATCAATGCAATAAAACCCACCTACTCTCAGGAAAACTATAGAAAAGCACAAGATGCTAAAAAAGAAAAATAGAAATATCTGCTTCCAACAACCTGGTGTTTCTCAAATATTACATCTAGAGGGATTGGATAGTGAGCTTTTAGTCTCACAAGGGAATATTTCCAAACTTCTTACCAAATTAATTTCTTACACAGAAATATTGGATAATTCAGTATATTTGTAAGTATATTACATATCCAAATTCTTTCTGAGGTCACAGAAATCACAAGAGGAATAAGAAGACTGGGTATGGATGAAAAAAAGGGTTTGTACATCCACCATACTAAAAGCACGAGTGAAACCCTAAATTTCCAGCTTAAAGTGCAAGAAATAAAAGGTAACAAAAATATTACTGTTACGTAAAGCAAAAGCACACTAAGAAAACCACACTCGAGATCCAGGGAAGATGGCGACCGGGTGAGCAGCAAGGGAGCGAACCTCCTTAATAAACACCACCAGCTCGAGACAGACTTGGTGAGCGTGAATGCCGGAACCTCGGCTGGGAAGTTTAAACTGGGCGTATTTCTCTGAGATGCCGGGGGAGATGTGGTAGGGCGGACCAGGCTGCCGGGGCGAGACGTGGGAAAGTCC